>JAJJWW010012007.1:0-19304 GCA_023531295.1 Papaver armeniacum | reverse complement strand
CTTACAATCGAAATGGTTCAGTTAATGCAGCAAACCCTTTTCTTCTTCTTCTTCATCTGTACAGAACAAATTTTTCATTGTCAATATATCTAATTTCCACAAACAAAATCACATAATACCCATCTCACACATTTCTAGCAACATTTTCCCCAGAAGTTTGTCCACAACCAACCCCGGTCCAGCAGAAGTAATTTGTCAGTGGCCGGCCACTGTCAGCTTCTTTTGTCTTTAATCTCCCTGCACCATATTTTTCAAGATATTGCTTTGACTGTGATTTGAATTATTTTGGGTTTATTTATGAATTTTTATTTGGAACTTACTGAATATGCTTTTTCTCTGATTCCATTCTATGATCATTTGCATTATTTGAGATGTTGGGTTAAAAGAGGATTTATTCTCTGGTTTGTTTTGGATTTAAGCGTGGTGCCTTTGCTACTACTATGAAATCCATTATGTTGTCTTAATGGGATCAACAAACAGATTTCTACATGTAATGTTTGTTCTTGCTTTTACTCTGTTTCATAAAATGACTCGATTGCATAAACTTATTGTTCCTTCAGATTTTGCACAAACTCGATTCCAGAACCGAATTTTTATCTGCAGAAAGGAAATGTTGCATGATTAGGACAATTATGATTGTCAAAGGACTTGGAAGTGAACTTTCTGAAGACGACATAAGCAACTTGGTAGCTGCTCATGTTGCGCTAAAACCTTGCGGAAGCGATTTGCACAGCTACACAATAGTACTCTAAATATTGCAAAGAACACAAACTAGAAAAGAAAAGAGATAAGAATTTAACGAGGTTTAATCCTCGGGAAAAATAAGAGATTTATATATATCGTTTGGGAGAAAACATATAAACCTTAAGAGAGAAAGAAGAATTTTTTTGGTGTAATTTTCTAGGTTCTCTACTAGGCTATTTATATACACATAGGATAAGTCCCTAAACTTTAAGAAACCAATTAAGAGTTATCAAAACTCTTATCACCGGCTTATTTTGGGTTGCCCAAAATCATCTCCACCGATTTAACTAGCTATCTTCTAGGATAGTACACACAGTTTTGGAACACACGGTTTTAGAGTTCAATACAAATTAGAACTCTTCCAATAACCGTGTCCTATATCTTAGGCTTCCAACAATTCTCCACCTCGGATAATGCATTTATGCATGAGACGATCAATACACAAAATCTCCTTCGTCTTCCAATGTCGATTGCACCAAAGGCTGCCTACGCATCCTCTGCAAGGAATCAAACCGACCGTAGTTCACTCAATGACCTTGCTAGAAGTCCTCCAATAGGTTCCTTAAAACCTCTACCCCAAAGGGTCTCACCTAACCGGAAGAATGTGGATCAATTTCGAGCAATGATGAAACTTGACCCCAGATACTACTTTCGTTAACATATCAGCTAGATTGTCTTTGGTATCGATCTTCACAAGTAGAATGTCTTCTTCTTCCAGAATTTCTCTAACAAACTGAAATTGAACATCTATATGTTTGGTTCTGGCATGATGCACTTGATTCTTAGCCAAGTAAATTTCATTAAGACTATCACAATGCACAGGCAGCTGTTCCTGCACAACACCCAAGTCATCTAGCAAACCCTCTAACCATATAGCCACCTTAAATGCCTCTGTCACTGCCATGTACTCCGCTTTAGTAGTTGAGAGAGCCACAATAGACTGCAAAATCGATCTCCAACTAATTGGTGCTCCAACCAAGGTAAATACATACCATGTAGTTGAACATCTCTTGTCCAAATCACCAGCATAGTCAGAATCCACATAACCAACATATAGCTGATTGTTCCCATCTTCCTTCAAAAACTCCAAGCCAACATCAACAGTACCATAAAGATACCTCAAAATCCATTTTACAGCTTGCCAATGTCCTTTACCAGGATTATGCATATAACGGCTGATCATACTTACTGCATGTGAAATGTTTGGCCTCGTACATACCATTGCATACATCAAGCTACCGACAGCACTAGCATATGGGACTTGGGCCATATACTCACACTCTTCTTCGGTAGTAGGAGACATATCACTTACAGACTTAGTTCCTTCGAAGATGCCAAATTTCTGTAACACTTTCTTCAAGTATGCCCTTTGAGACGAACAAACTTTACCCTTCTCTCTGTCACGTTGAATCTTCATGCCAAGAATCTTCTTAGCTTCTCCCAGATCTTTCATCTCAAACTCAGTTGATAATTTGTGCTTCAAATTATCATCTCTTTCTTGTTATTTGATGCTATCAGCATATCATCGACATACAAGAGCAAATATATGAAAGACCCATCACGTAGTTTCTTGAAGTATACACAATGATCATAGTGACTTCTTGTGTATGTCTGGCCAATCATAAACTGATCAAATCGCTTGTACCACTGCCTTGGAGACTGTTTCATCCCATACAACGATTTCTTCAGCTTACATACACAATCTTCTTTTCCAACAACTTTAAACCCACTCGGCTGAGTCATATAGATCTCCTCTTCTAGATGACCATGTAAGAACGTCGTCTTGACATCTAGATGAACTAGGTCTAAATCATATTGTGCTACCAAGGCCAACAAAATTCGGATTGATGAGTACTTCTGGCAACCGGAGATAACACCTCATTGTAGTCAATCCCTTCCTTTTTGGGCATAACCATTTGCAACTAACCTTGCCTTGTAGCGTAGTTGATTCACCCGAGATCCTTCTTTCTTAGCATATACCCATTTGCACCCAATGGACTTCTTACCGTTCGGAAGCTTCGTAAGAATCCATGTGCCATTCTTGTAAAGAGACTCCATCTCATCCTGCATAGCAGCTTCCCATTCTTGATGCTCTACACTATATATAGCTTCAAAATAGGTATTAGGAATGCCTTCTTCAACAGATGGTAATGCATAAGCTACAAAATCATCCATCCAACCAGGTTTCCTGGTTTGTTTTCTTGGTTTGCTGGTTGCTATGGTCCAGTGACCGTAGCTTCTGTATCTTCCACTGCTTCATGTTCCTCTTCATAAACATCGTCTCTATCATTTGGAACTTCAGTAGTTTCCTCCCTTGTAGACTCCACGCCTTCGGAAGTAGTCAAAACAGATACAAACTTAACTGGAATTAGTGGAGTTGCATCAATTTTCACCTGCTGCAAAGGCTTACTAGTACTGGTGCTCAAATCATAATTACCAAACTCAAAAAAAGATTTTTTGGGTACACCCATCTTCTTCTTCATATTTCCATCTTCTTCTTCTTTTTATCCCTCAATAATAATGTTATAACAAAACAATCCCACTAATATAACTCACTAATCACTAATCACTAACTAATCATTACACTGACACTAATTAATCGTCACACTAGCTAAGTTTATCATTAAGGGTAAAGTAGGTATTTTAAAAAAAGTCAGATAAGGGGTGATTGGAAATTACTACCAATAACCACCCCAAAAACTTGAGAGTAGTCCCCCCATTTTTTGAGTAGTCCCAAAAAACGATTCTTAAAATTTGTGCCCACTGCCACTTGCTTACCCATTTTCCAAATCCATGCTCCACCCTTGGTACCTATTGACTAGCTGACTCGTCAACTGAGTACAATCCGCAATTGAAATATGCAGTAACTACAACTGAGTCCTACAATGGGCAATATATCTTCTACTGAACAGAAAGAAATAATAAATACAAACAATGAACAGTATGAAACAAAATAATTGAGAAGATTTTATTAATTAATGAAATAAAAAATATGTGAGATTCTTTGAAACAAATAAACAGAAAGAAGAATACACTTTTTTGCCTCCGAGAATGCCAAATTCAAAACAAATTATGATAAGCAAGGAACATTAGGAGATGTCTCAGTAGCTGTTCCACGAGCATTGACACAATTGGAAGAGGCTACGGATTTTGTTGATTGTATGTTGATGTTGTTCATGACGATGCTTGTGCAAGGTACAACTGCACTGCAATTCAAATTAATTACTATATCATTTGTCGAAGTTCCTCTAATTCCACTGAACGTTACATCGCTGATCGCAACAGCAGACGCCTGTAATGCATATAATGAACTTCTCAGAATTTGGAAAACTAACTATCTTTGATTCATCATATAAATAAATGTTTCATTAAGTGACTTCTTACTTCTACCGAGCGGTGGACGTCACTGAAGTAGTGTTGATCAATGACAATAGGATTATATACTTCTGCAAGAGTAATTTGCTCAAATGATATTTTTCTGGCAAATCCTTGGCCTCCCTGGAAAAAAATCAATGTAAATATGAAAATTAATTTTAAAAAATGCTAAATAAGATTACGATTGATTACTTTCCTAAGATATTTTCACTGGCCGATTTTCAAAGCAGTAGAGGGCGTTATATACTCACTTCCCATGTCTTGATCCTTGCTCCATTCATAGTTCCAGAAAAATGAACATTTTGAACATGCACTTCTTCAATTGTATCCACTCTTCCATTACCTCCTAAGCTTCCGATACTATAAAAATATATAAATCGTAAATTAATAATAAGCTGATCAAGAAAAGGAATGTAAATTTATATCCCCCGTTTATGGAAATTTGAAAGTATAAAATGTTCACCAACCTTATGCCATGTCCAGGACCACAATTCACGTCGGTTATGTTGATAAACTTGCACCCTCCATTGATAGCAACACAATCATCACCTAAGCTTACAAGAAAATAAGTTAATACCTTTCTAAACATGGTCGCATTTAAAGAGGCTATACATGTAAATAACATTTAATTAAGTTTACCGGTTCCGATGGAAGAGTGTTCGATACGGATGTTTTGTGAAAGACTGATGTCAATACCATCAGTATTATGACTGTCTTCAGGAGCGTTTATGGTTATGTGAGAAATGACCACATTATTACAGTCACATATAGAGATGTGATTTCTTTGGCTATTCACATGCGTCAACCAGCTCAATTGACAATCATTACAATTTGACAATGTTAATGCCTCCAACAATATCATCAGACGTATGAATTCTACCAATTTTGGCAGATAATCAAACCAGTATTTCTTTGGCAAAATCTTGTTACCGATGGTCTGTCTTTATCAGGTAGATCCCACCAATCTGAACCTCGACCGTCGATTCTACCTGATCCATTTATTGTTAGACCATTCACATTGTTGAATGTGATCCAAGTACCAGTGGGTCGGGGATGTCCACCGTTCCAACCATCCCTTGTAGGTGCAACAACATCCCCATCAACCTGCGATTAAAAATCAGTATTGTTAAATTTGATTCCTTGAGCCATATCTAGTACTTGAATTAGTAAAATGGTATGAAAAATTACAAACATATTAATGAAATCAAAAAAATACAAGAGTATATCTTAAAACATCATCATTTCTTTAATTTACCTGTACAAAAGGTTTTTGTAATGCGCAAGTACCATTGAAGCTTATACGACTCACTAAGAACGTTTTTCCCTTTGGTACGAAAAGGACTGCATTAGTTCCGGCTGTATTGCACATCGTTGTCCATGCATCTAGAAAAGCCTACAGAGATCGTCATAACCACGTTAAAATATGTAGATAAATAAATAAATTAATTGAGTCACTAGTTCTGGCTATATTACTTGGTAGTCGTCTGCGATGCCATCTCCAATGGCTCTATAGTTCATGACATTGAAAATGGGATTATCATCGTTACTCAATGACTCTTCGGAACTATATCTGCTCGCACCGATCGCCTTCCCTTGGACTATGCTTAGTGAACAACATATCACCCAAAAAATGCGAAAAAATTCCTGAACACGAACCATATTATCATGCGATGTTTATAACCATATGAAAAAAACAATATACTGATTTGGTCGTATTAATCATAGTATTCATGTTGGTACTCTCGCACATATATGCTATTAAATTACAAAAACTGGCATTTTTTTTACTTACGAACGATCAGTAATATTCATTGTTCAAATTAAAGAAGAGAAAGAAAAATTATAAAAAATAATAAAATCTCCACCAACAAATACTAAACTATAGGTCATCCCAGTGATGAAGAGAAATCAAGAAAGAATAGAAAAGAGAACATTTCTCACCATCGATTAGAAAGAAATAATAGATCGTCGTATAAGTATTTGTATAGAAATAGAAAATAAACATATACTGTATCTGTGTAGTATAATTTTGTTGTCTTATGTTGTTGGGTATATATATACATAGATATACGTAGAGTAGGTGAGGTTTTCAGTGTATTTTAAGAAAGAAACTCATAGAATACATAGTTGGCAATAAGATTCCTAAGAATCTTCATCAACATATTAACAAGATGCATGAATTACAGCTTTAAAAACAACTAAAGAAAATATGATGAATTTAGTCTCTAATATATATGGTAGTGTTTTTATTACAATAATAATACAATAATACCATATTTAAACCCCGCGTTTTTCATATTTGAAATCTTAATACTAAATGTTAATAATTAGAGTGAGTAATAAATACTAAATTGCTAAATGTGTACCTTTTTTTGAGTTTGATATGTGTAATATTACAAAAGGCTGACCGAAGGGAGATGTCCCGAAAATCTTACTGAAACAAAACAGTTGGGGATATTATGATTCTTGCTATCCTAATGATAGAGCCATTGCAATACCACCATAAGATTTTTTCAAATGAGAGTTTTGGGTGAGATTTGTACCCTTCAAATAACTAGGAATGTAGTGAATACAAAATATAAGACGAAAAAAGAAACATATCTTTCTAGAGTTATTACTCACTTGTTTTTTCATCGATATTTTTCTTCATTCTTGCGTAGATTATAAATTAGTGCGATGTAATAAAGTTTTCCTTTTTCTTTTCTTTGTTTGTACAAGCAATATAAAGTTAAGAACAATAAATTAGGACGATGTAATGCGGATATCATTGTACTACAATGGAAAAATCGTTGGATGATAACATCAACTACCTAAATGCAAAAATCGTCGGCATCAGGGGTGGGGGATATATCGTTCTTTTTTTTTTCCTACCTACATGAGCTTCTAGGAAGTAGATCTCTTCGAGGTTTAAACTTTAACATATAACTTTTGGAATTTCACCCTATCTAAAATAAAATACAAAATAATAACAAGTTATCTTGGTAAATAAATAGATTTGATGTATGATTATTTCCACCCGTCACCTTTTTTGAGCTACATAAAAAGCAAGGCTTTCACATTCAAAAAACAAAAAAAAAAAAACGTCTTTGAGGGATAAAAAAAAAGAGACAATGGGAACCAACTGGGATTAGCCCAGTTGGCTAGGGGTTGAACTCCCAAGTTATAGGTTAGGGGTTCAATTTCCGCTGCTATCTGATAAAAAAAAAAGGCAATGGAAAAAAAGGGCAATGGGTGAAATTTTGATTTTTGAGAATCTATCCTTTACAAAATACTCCCTCCATCCCATAAATGGTAGCACAATATGATTTAGACCTAGTTCAGCTAGATGTCAAGACGGCATTCTTACATGGTGATCTAGAAGAGGAGATCTATATGACTCAGCCGAGTGGGTTTAAAGTTGTTGGAAAAGAAGATTGTGTATGTAAGTTGAAGAAATCATTGTATGGGATGAAACAGTCTCCAAGACAGTGGTACAAGCGATTTGATCAGTTTATGATTGACCAGACATACACAAGAATTCACTATGATCATTGTGTATACTTCAAGAAGCTACGTGATGGGTCTTTCATATATTTGATCTTGTATGTCGATGGTATGCTGATAGCATCAAATAACAAGAAAGAGATTGATCATTTGAAGCACAAATTATCAACTGAGTTTGAGATGAAAGATCTGGGAGAAGCTAAGAAGATTCTTGGCATGGAGATTCAACGTGACAGAGAGAAGGGTAAAGTTTGTTTGTCTCAAAGGGCATACTTGAAGAAAGTGTTACAGAAATTTGGCATCTGCGAAGGAACTAAGTCTGTAAGTACTCCCCTTGGTCCTCATTTTAAGTTGAGTTCTGATATGTCTCCTACTACTGAAGAAGAGCGTGAGTATATGGCCCAAGTCCCATATGCTAGTGCTGACGGTAGCTTGATGTATGCAATGGTATGTACGAGGCCAAACATTTCACATGCAGTAAGTATGATCAGCCGTTATATGCATAATCCTGGTAAACGACATTGGCAAGTCAGAAAATGGATTTTGAGGTATCTTTATGGTACTTTATTGATGTTGGCTTAGAGTTTTTGAAGGAAGATGGGAACAATCACTATGTGTTGGTTATGTGGATTCGACTATGCTTGGTGATTTGGACAAGAGATGTTCAACTACATGGTATGTATTTACCTTGGTTGGAGCACCAATTAGTTGGAGATCGATTTTGCAGTCTACTGTGGCTCTCTCAACTACTAAAGCGGAGTACATGGCAGTGACAGAGGCATTTAAGGTGGCTATATGGTTAGAGGGTTTGCTAGATGAAAAGGGGCCAGTTGTACAGTAATTAATTTTACTTTGGGAAGAATTACAATATATTCATGCTAATGGTGAAATTTTTGTAACAACTACTCTCCAATCCAGGGTGTTTAATTTCTTCTTTTTTCACATTGTTGAGCTAGTCAGTTGTAGGTTGAGGAGCTTCTGTTCTGTGGTGGGTGCACTTTCCCCTCCGCGGTTTAGCTGGATAGTCACTTTCGAAATGCTTAAGGTATAATTGATTTTTTGAAATCAGAGACAGAATTTGGTTTAGTTAGAGGTGAAGTTGTGTGTATGGATTTTGTTGTTGCTTGATCTTGTGCAAAGCCTATTTATGGAAAGAGATGACGCGGTTAGGGTTACAGCTGATAACTTTGTAAGACCACACCCCCCTAATCCTATTTGTGTGAGTGAGATGCATCTAAGTAATTTGGAAATTCAGAGAGTGGCCGAGTTTAGGAAATTTGCCTCAAGTGTTTAGGAAACCAGCTAGTTCCCTCGTCTATAAATACTTGATGAGTTCTCTTCATAATACACTTTCTTGATCATATATCCTTGCTTGATTCAGAGTTCATACACCTCTCTCTCTAAGTTCTTCGAGATGTCTTGTGCCTTTATAAGTCGTCTTGGAAGTAGAAAACCTTCAAAGGAGGAGGTCGACAAGGACAAGTTTTGTCGCCTGGATAAATATCCATATACTACGAGACGGAACATACGAGCAAGATGTTCTTGATGTCGTATCTGATGATATCATGGTAATTTCTAATGCAAATAAAAAAGCGGATTATCACGTGCTCGTGGTCGCCAGAAGAGAGGATTTGGTCGGTCCAAGTAACCTCAGTGAGAAGGATATCCCGTTACTGGAGAACATGAGACGTACAGGTACAGAGTTGGCAAACGAGTTCTTAGCAAAAAATCAATGGAATGCAGTTCGTATGGGCTTCCATGCGATTCCTACCATGTCACAGCTCCACCTGCATGTTATTAGCCTCGATTTGAACTATTCGGATACTCGTCCAAAATGGAACAAAAACAACACGGATTTTTTCATGGACATCGACAGGGTAATCCGTGAGTTGACAGAGAATGGTCGGTTGGTCTCTATTCCTCGTAATATGGACATTGTATATACCACCATACCCTTCTGCAATAGGTGTGGAAACTTCTCCTCAATAAACTTGATATCTATCATGCGCCACCAAAAGAATTGTGATTTTCCCCAGAGAATGCTGAATGCAAGCCTGATATTAGGAGCAAAATTTTCTCAAAGGGAAAACAGTCAGGTTCAAGTAGTAAATCAAGGGTGTCTTTGAGTGCAGCTGGCAGGATTTTTCAAAGGGGGTTGTTAGGTCGATCAGGTGGCAGGGGAATATTAGGAGCGTGTCCTGTAAAGTCAAGTCAGGGAATATTAGGAGCCTGTCCTGTAAAGTAAAGTCAGCGAACATCGACTTGATGAATGGAAGTATGATAAAAAGCAACATCATGTGCTCAATGCGGTGGTCAAAGATGAAGAAGAAGAATGAATTTTCTGATAACGAGGAGGAAGGCAGAAGCAGTGCACCAGCAGCGTCAGGGTCTATGGCCTAGTCAGCTTATTCATAAACGTCTGCGATTTATGGAATTTCAAACAATTGAAATTTTTTCAGAATGTTATTTATCTTTTGTACATTGGGCATGACTGGCATATGATCGTGAAGGGTATCAGTGGTGCCAACCTAGTTGGGATGACTGATGTGCTTCGGTGATGCCTCTGCTCATTCTCTTTTTTCTTTCTTTTATAGCCTGGATGGCTTCGTTGTAGAATATTGCAAGAAACTTAAATGTTTAAACAAGTTATTATTATGAAAGCTCTTCTGGTTATGATTTTGTTATTGCTTTAGGTTTGTCGGTTTTACTAGTTCATTAGCCTATTCTGTTGATGAGCTGAGAGTATTAATGTAAGGTTTTGTATACCGATCGTAATTTTGCACTATTGGTCTTAATAAAGCAAGACTGAATGTTGCATAGGAAAACCAACTTTGTTGCTAATCCATTCTGCACTTCAATCATCTACTGCATATTACGGATGCGCTTCCTTGAGTTTAAGCAGTACAATTCTTAGTTTCATTCATTCAGTTACTGTTTTCTTTGCTGCTTTTTGTACTTGAAATTGTGTGTATAAGAAACGGAAGTAAAGGAATGATTAATACTCCATTATGTTAAGTAGGTATACAAGTCAAGCCACAGAACATTATCTGAAACTGAACGTTAAATCTAATATACAGGAACTGACACATAGGTTTTCTTCAAGTTTGGGAGTGCTTACAATCGAAATGGTTCAGTTAATGCAGCAAACCCTTTTCTTCTTCTTCTTCTTCTTCTTCTTCTTCTTTTTCATTGGCACAAAGAATATATCTAATTTGCACAAACAAAATCACATAATCTTAAAACTAAGAATCTAGATATACTGTTAAGTTTACACAACTGTGTAGACTCTTTGTTTTCTCATTCAATTTATAATACTCGGTATACAGATTTGTTATTCTAATTCAGAGATAATACAGGAAGACTCGGATAATTTAGGTTGAATACAACAGAAGTAAACTAAGGACTCGGACTTTATACAAACTCAGCTGCCGACCCCTAATACTTGTTCTTGTATGCTAACCGTGGATGTGTGTTGACGGCGCAGCTGTGCGTGGACTGTAGTTTACATATACACGTCCAATACCCCCCTCAAGTTGGAGCGGTTGACGAATGAGGTTGAACGCCCAACTTGCTTGTAAGACGTCGAAAATGATCCACTCCTAGTGGTTTGGTGAAGAGATCGGCTAGTTGTTCTGCTGAAGGAATGTGAGTTGGTTTTATTAGACCAGATAAAAGCTTTTCACGGACGAAATAACAATCGATTTCGATATGTTTGGTTCTTTCGTGAAAAACTGGATTTTCTGAGATGTGAATAGCATCCTGGTTATCGCAATAAACTCGAATAGGCTTTGGAATAGCGACACGAAGATCAGTAAATAAATAATGTAACCACCGAAGTTCGAAGTTAATTTGGCGAGAGCACGATATTCTCGTTGAGAAGATAAAGAGATTGTGGGTTGTTTCTTAGACTTCCAAGAGATAGGACTATTTCCTAGCATTGTGAAATAACCAAAAGTGGGAACGTCGAGTAGTGGGACAACCTGCCCAATCAGAATCCGGTATAAACAAACAAGAGATAGAGAGCTAGTTGCGTAAAGGAAAATGCCATGACTAACAGCCCTTTGAGATAACGAACTACACGGTGCGCGAACATCCAAGTGACCGAGCATGGTTGTTGCATAAATTGACTTAAATAATTGACCGAATAGGTAATGTCAGGTCGTGTTACCTGAAGATAAAGGAGTCGACCAATTAAGCGTCGATAAATGCTAGGATCAGGAAGAGGATTACCCTCAAGTTGGAAGAAGCTTAAGATGTTGTTCCATAGGAGAAGGAGCAACCTTAGCACCTAGAAGTCCGAATCACGGACAATGTCAAGAATATATTTACGTTGACATAGAAAAATACCTCTCGGGAGACCGAGAAACTTCAATACCCAAGAAATACGTAGTTTAACCAAGATTCTTGAGAGAAAACTTGGATTCAAGTTTACGTTTTAGATCCCGAATTGCGGATTCACTATTACCCGTAATAACAATGTCATCAACATAGACTAAAACATAAATTGATAGAGTACCGAGTGATAAACAAAAAGAGAATAATCAAAGACGAGATTGAACAAATCCCTCATTAAGTAAAGCAGATGAAAATTTTGCAAACCATTGTCGAGAAGCTTGCTTTAGGCCGTATAAGGATTTGTTAAGCTTGTAAACACGAGTTTCACCCTTTTTCTGGAAGCCTGGAGGAATTTTCATATAGATTTCTTCATTGAGATCGCCTTGTAAAAAAGCATTGTTAACATCTAATTGATGTAGAGGACAATTATTAATTGCGACAAATGAGATAGGAGAACACGGACGAGATACTAGCTTCAAACCGGAGCAAATGTATCATGATAATCAATTCCTTCATGTTGAGTATATCCTTTGGCAACAAGTCGTGCCTTACGACGCTCGATCGTGCCATCCGGCCTATATTTTATTTTAAACACCCACTTACAACCAATGGCCGTTTTCCCAGGAGGTCTTCTCGGCAAAGCCATCCTCCTCCTCACCTGAAGGATTATATTTGCACCGTAAGACAAAGTAAGTCCAATTCTCCTTATCCTCTCACAAACTACATTTCTTTCGATAATTTTACTCCACAACATCGTGCGTTTCTTTCTTCCGTTATAACTACTGATGAACCTCGCAATTTTACGGAAGCTATTAAAATACCAGAATGGCGTGATGCTATCGTAAATGAACATTCCGCTTTACAAGCCAATGATACATTCCGTTGGAAAGGGTTCCATTGTGAGGATCGACTTCATGATTGGAGAACTTTGTCATGCAAGCCCCGCAAGAATTCCATTGCTCTATCTCTCTCGAGACGTTCCATCATATGTTTCCCAAATACCACATATACAAAGCCTCAAAAGAAACCACAAGTGAATCATATTGGTCCCATAAAGTTTTAATTTTCGTATAGTAAAGAGACACCGGCATTGACTCTTGCTTAATTGATGCTATGGCGGACTTCAAACGAAACGAGATTGGAGCGTTTGAGATACGAACCTTACCCGCAAGTCCTTCCATATCGCATGTGAAGAAGCGAAAGATATAAGTAACTTGCACGGATGTCCGGATGGACAGACCGAAGCCAACTCCCACCAAGTCATCGCAGGCGCTTCCAAAGAACGATGTGTGAGATCATCCTTTGGTGGTGGTAAAGATCCATCGACAAAACCTAGTTTTCCCTTAGCATTCAAAGCTTTGGTTATTCCTCTAACCTGTGCACCATAATTGTCTCCTTGCAGTAAAGGAGAAAAGAGGACTGTTGCAGGGTTATCGGAGGGATGTATGACATAAGGGTCGAGAATCCTAGAGTTGTTGGATGACTCAGATTGATGATTTGGGGAAGGAGGCGTGGATTGATCTGTTTCAACCATGATGAGAAAACAAGGGTTGGTGATGATAAAGAATCTAGATAAAAGATTGATTGTGTATCAGAGATGAAGCGGAAGAGATAATTTTAGGGTTCCTAGGATCTACAAGGATACCATCTTAAAACTAAGAATCTAGATATACTGTTAAGTTTACACAACTGTGTAGACTCTTTGTTTTCTCATTCAATTTATAATACTCGGTATACAGATTTGTTATTCTAATTCAGAGATAATACAGGAAGACTCAGATAATTTAGGTTGAATACAACAGGAAGTAAACTAAGGACTCGGACTTTATACAAACTCAGCTGCTGACCCCGGAATACTTGTTCTTGTATGCTAACCGTGGATGTGTGTTGACGGCGCAGCTGTGCGTGGACTGTAGTTTACATATACACGTCCAATACATAATACCCATTCTATGATCATTTGCCTTATTTGAGATGTTGGGTTAAAACAGGATTTATTCTCTGGTTTGTTTTGGATTTAAGTGTGGTGCCTTTGCTACTACTATGAAATCCATTATGTTGTCTTAATGGGATCAACAAACAGATTGCTACATGTAATGTTTGTTCTTGCTTTTACTCTGTTTCATAAAATGACTCAATTGCATAAACTTATTATTGTTCCTTTAGATTTTGAGTCGGTACCTGAGTATTCATTTTCTAATCGACTCAAGGGTTGAGTACGTAATGGTTATCTCATCAGTAATTGAGCTTTTTGATGCTTTGCTATATGAGACCAGCTAGATTTTGTGGTTGGATGAATGTGTATGTTCATTATATATACTAGTAAGGCCACATGTGCGATGCACATGCTTGAATTGGATTCTTTTAACAATACCAAATTTGATAATAATGGAAAGAAAAAAAAAATCTTAAAAAAAAAATTTAATATCCTTGTTTGTACTCATTACGTAGATAATTTAAAGAGCTTTCCAAATATATTAATTTTGCAAAAATCCGATGTGCATTTTTAAAGATACCCAAGTTTTAAATTTTTTGATCTATTTTTAAAACAATGGCATTCCTGTAAATATACAAATATTAACTAAAAACTTAATTAATGAGGGTATTATTGTCATGTGAAAAGGCTTCACCAAAAATACCTCTTTTCTTTATATTAGTAAGATAAGATGAGTTTATCTTATCTTCAGGGCTATGGTATGGCTGAGTCCACTGGTGGTGTATGAACCTTGGCGCGGTTTCAGTTCTGAATACTTTGGTAAGTATACGAACTTCAGTGAGACTGTTGGCCCCGATAATGCAAGCTGAAGTTGTGCATTGGGACACTGCTCCATGTTTTCCTCCAGGAAAAAGTGGTGGTGAACTGTGAAAGGTAATATAAGCTGATTATGGTTGTAGGCTTCTTCTTCGACACCGTTTGTTTAAAACAGTCAGGTTGAATATCTGACTTTCCTTCTTAGTGTTCCTTTGTAAATCTATGGTTATGGTCAGCTAGAAAATTCATTCATTCAACACAATAATCATTAACAAGCTCTACGAATTCGCCTTGTCTGTTATTTTGAAGTACAAATGCAGTGACAAGAAAGCATTGCCGTTTGGCTACGCATCAACGGTAAAATTATTTCATTAACATGAAATCTACATTTCATTGTATTGAATTACTCTGTTACATTTATCATTTCGGCGGAACAAGCTCTCTAGAATTTGCATATCGTTTGTGTTATTTAGAAATATAACATTAATTATGAGTGCAGAAAGAGACATATTTTTACTGGTTAGAGAAAAGATGCTGCACTAAATCATCCAAGTCTTTGGACGAACTCCCGCCTCCATTATCGTCACTAACTGCGTCCGTAGCGGCTTGCTTCAGTTCCATGGCCTTCATCCTCATTTCATTGCTGCTAGAACTACCACCTGTAGCTACTGATTCAGCCATGCACTGAGCTAACTCATCCGCATTTGGAATTGTTTTCGCACCTTCGCAAACTTGAACAGCAACTTTCACCTGATCCACGAGCAATGTCGCATTCATGAATTGATCGGCACCCATCGGCCAAGCAAGCATCGGTACTCCGGCACCAATTGATTCCAACACCGAGTTCCAACCACAGTGAGTCAAGAACGATCCAGTAGCCTTGTGTTTCAATATCAGCACTTGCGGAGCCCATCCTCTCACGACTAGTCCTCTGCCAGCCGTACGATTTTCAAACCCCGATGGTACCATCCCATATTCACTTGACACGTGTCCTATAGTCGGCTCTTTCACACACCATAAAAACCTGACCCCACTTTTTTCCAATCCAACGGCCAGAGCTTCCATTTGATTGTTATCCAGTACTGCTTGGCTACCGAAGCAAATATACACCACGCTGTGATCATCACACGTATCTAGCCAAGAAAAAATGTCACATGCTTGCTCAGAGGTAGCCCCAACTCTCTCTGTTGTCCCGGACTGTGATAGCGGGCCCACAGCCCACAGATATTTGTTGCCAAAATAGGCCCGCTTCATGTGGTCCAAGTAGATGCCTTCCAGCTCATGGAAAGAGTTGAAAATCATACCCCAGCACTCTACATTTCCGAGAAACTCCTTCCTGAGGAATTCCAGATCACAGGAATTGTTATCGCCACCACTTTGTTTAGTACTTTGGACATAATCACGGTAAAGAGAAGAGAGTTGCCACCAGGGGTAACTCGGGCAACCAGGTACTTTCGGGAACGGAATCAACGTGTTATCTTCGTCGTTGCCATGGTTAGTCGGAGTTGGTAAATCGCACCACAAACAAAAATTGACGGATAGAGTTTGAGCACCGGATGGAGAAAAAACAATTCGCCGGATTCCGAGTTGAACAGCAAGGCCTTGTGTCCATCCGAGAAACATATCGGAAATGATGTAAGTTGGAGGTGAAGGATGAGATTGGAACCAGTCTAGGAGTGGATCGTAAAGTTTGCTAATGGTTTGAATCATGGGTAGGAAATAACCAGAGGGAAGATCTTTGACATTTTCTACACCTGCTGGTATAAGACTGTTTTCAGGAGTTGGGAATGGAAGTACTAAGGTTTTAACAATAGATGGGTGTTGGATTAGAAGTGGGTTCAGTAATTTGATGTTTTTCGGTGTCACTAGAATTGTAATGGTGGTGGTTGAACGGAGGGCAAGTTGGTGTACGAGGTCGAGGAGAGGTAACATATGGCCTTGTGCTGGGAACGGGAAAACAAGGATATGTCCTCCTCCTCCTCCTCCTCGTCTCTCTGGTGGCGCGGTGGAAATGGTGGTGTTAGTCATGGTGAGAAGAATAATAGGAGTGAAGAAGAGAGGAGGAAGGAGAGGATTCTTTTCTGTTAAGTAGGCAGACTAATAAAGGGAGTGTCAGGTGGATTGGTTGATGAGATAACTAGTGGAAGTATACGTGAGCACTTACGTGTGCAGTGCAGAGAACCTTCCCAGCAAGCAAAATTCTATGTTTGTGAGTACCACTGCATTTAATGCCTTGTTGTCACCGTTGGGATGTGACGTTAATGCACTCTAGACAGGACACAGGCAATGTTCACTACACGACTAAGGTTTTAGTCCAGCCCAAGCCTATTTTCACTAGCCCAAGCCTATTTTCCCCACACGACTAAGGTTAATTTGGACCCTATGGGCCATGGCCACAGAATTACCCGCGGTTAAAAGCAAATCTCTCTGTATATATTACCAAACCCTAGAAAAACCCTACGCCCTAGGTAGGAAGCTGTTCGCATAAAATACAAAGTTAGAAACAAGGAAGAGGGTAGGAAGAAGATGAATCAGAAAAAGAAGCAAAAATTAGCTCACGAGAAGAACCAAGAATTAGATCGCGCTCAACTTGGTTATCATGATGCACTAGATTGTGAGATATTCCCAATTTTACAAGATGTTCCCGAAAGGGTTGTTTGTGAGATATTGTGTAGACTTCCTATGAAATCACTCATGAGGTTTAAGTGCGTATGCAAGCAATGGCAATCTCTAATCCAGAAACAGGACTTCTTAATTGGTTCCATAAGTATAAATCTTGAATAAGTAGAAAGTGCAATTACGATGGCATTGTAGAGTCCTTGAATCCACGTAGCTATGTTAATTGTGGGTAAAGCAGCAATATTTTATGAACAAGACAAGGAAAGCGAGACCTCTACTAGCAGTGCTGCTTGTAACTATTGTTTGATGGAAGAGACCTTCTCAAAGCCGCCTTTCGGTTACGTAGAGTACTAGAATTCCTAAGATTTTATTTAGTTTTCTACATTATTTTGCATAGTATTAGATTCAAACTTATCTGTTCTTTTATATCATTGGCTGCACCATGAATATTAGCAGTTATATCGTGTAGTTTAATAAACTTTCAAAGGTTTGCCAATTGATTCTTGTCTTGTAATGTTGGGTACCCTGACAATTTTATCTACATAAGAATGCATGCGCACGAACTGACCGCCCGGAAACTTGATGGCTACCCTGACAATTCTCAGTTATGTGTTAGTAATGCATCTGTCCGGAAGGACATAGCAAATCAAACTGACATGAATCCATTCATTCTTGTCTTGTAATATTGGGTACCCTGACAATTTTATCTACATAAGAATGCATGCGCACTCCCCTTTCACCAACTGACCGCCCGGAAACTTTTCTTGTTGATGCTACCCTGACAATTCTCAGTTATGTGTCAGCGTGTTATGATAATGCATCTGTCCGGAAGGACATAGCGAATCAAACTGACATGAATCCATTCATTCATAAAGCAAGTAAAACACCGAACAGATTCTGCAGTTGCCTGACCTCGCCTAGCGCCTAGGCTTGCCTAAGGCGCCAGAAGGAAAAAAAAATTAAAAAAGAAATAAATGCTCTTAGAGCAACTGCAGTGGTGCGAGCATAACCAAAGACCAAAGAGGGAAAAAAAGACCAAAATTTTGGTTTAGTCTGAGTTGTGACACTATGGGCAGAAGACTAAACTTGGTGGAGCGTGCATTATAAGTTCGCCCGATGGTGGAGCGTACATTATAAATTCGCCCGATGGAGCGAGATCCCTGTTCACGTACTTGAAAAAAAAAAAAAAAAAAAAAAAAATTATGGGGCGGAGGTATAAAACCCGCCCCATTCAAGAGAAAAAAACTAAAATCATGGGGCGAAGGTATGAACAATCGCCCCAACATAAATAAAAAAAAAAAAAACCAGGCGAACGTATAGTTAACGCCTGGTGTGGGGTGTTCACTTTATGCACGCCTATTGTGGGGCGTTAACTATACGTTACCTTTGGTGTGGGCGCAACTATACGTTCGCTCGACTAAAAATTTGGGGTTTGGTCTTGGTCCCAGACCAAATATAGTCTGAGATTTAGTCGATGATCTGGGATTTGGTCGATGGTCCGTCCCGCTACGCCTGGTTCTTTTACCAAATAAATGGGTTTAGTCGCCCACTGCAGTTGCTCTTAGTTCATTGTATTGGGCATTTTTATTAGGTAGGCGTCCACGCCTTTAACACTGGAACACAGTTCTTTTCGGTAAAAGGTGTGTAGATGGCATCAATGTTCTTCCATGTATTGCGTTTTGCCAAATGAAGAAGTACGTAGCATTCCGGTACTCAACATTTTTGTCAAGGGTTTTGGAGTTATTCCGCACATTCCAAAACCATTCCGCTCATAATCACAAGGCCATCTTAATGTGTCATCCGCAGACAAATATCTATGCAAGTTGCACAGAGTATATTATGATAAGAGTAAAAAAATGATAAGAGTAAAAAAATCTTACCAATACTAATAGTAGTCCACTAGTTCACATGGAAAAGACTCGGAGTGAAAATAACATCATGGATATCCCCAAATGATGAGGTGATTCCTAAAGGAATCTTGCAACTGCCATAACTC
>JAJJWW010012006.1:0-196044 GCA_023531295.1 Papaver armeniacum | reverse complement strand
AAATAATGAGATGTTGTCAAGGGTGAGATTCTGAAATTGCTGGATGCGGATATCATTTACCCCGTCCCTGATAGCCAGTGGGTCAGTCCCATTCAGGTAGTACCCAAGAAGTCTGGCATTACTGTAGTTCAAAATGAGATGAATGAACTTGTCCCCACCCGTGTGACCACAGGGGTGGCGAGTTTGTATTGATTATAGAAAATCGAACACAGTAACCAAGAAAGACCACTTTCCCCTTCCCTTCATCACCAAATGCTGGAAAGGTTAGCAAAACATAGTCACTACATCAAGCTTAGATGGATATTCTCTACAACCAAATTCACATAGCACCCGAAGACCAACAAAAGACCACATTTACATGTCCTTATGGAACATTTGCTTATCGTCGTATGCCTTTCGGGTTTGTGTAATGCACCCGCTACTTTTCAACGTTGCATGATGAGCATATTTTCCACATGGTAGATAAGTTTCTTGAGATTTTTATGGATGATTTTTCGGTGTTTGGTTCTTCTTTTGATGAGTGTTTGCATCACCTCACTTGTGTCTTTGATTAGGTGTAAGGAGAAGAGTTTGGTTTTGAATTGGTAAAAATGTCATTTCATGGTTAACTCAGGCATTGTTCTAGGGAATATCATCTCGGAAAAAGGCATAGAAGTAGACAAAGCCAAGGTAGACCTCATTCAACACTTGCCTCAACCTCGTTCTGTGAGGGACATCAGATCATTTCTAGGCCATGGGGTTTTACCATTGATTCATCAAAGACTTTAGTAAAATTTCACGACCTTTGTGCAATATTCTTGCAAAAGATGTTGCATTTGTCTTTTATTATGCTTGTAAGGAAGCATGGGAGCAACTGAAGGCTCTCCTTACATCCTTTATAAGTCAGACCACCTGACTGGTCATTACCATTTGAGATTATGTGTGATGCGTCTGACTATGCTGTAGGAGCTGTTTTGGGCCAACGAGTAGACAAACTTCCTTATGTGATCTACTATGCTAGTAAAACACTTAATGATGCTCAACTGAATTATTCCACAACTGAGAAAGAGTTGCTAGTCAGTTGTGTTTGCATTAGATAAGTTTAGATCTTATTTGATAGGGTCTAAGGTCATCATTTATTCTCAACCATGCCGCATTGAGATATCTTTTGTCTAAAAAGATGCTAAGGCTCGTCTAATTCGATGGATACTCTTGCTACAAGAGTTTAACCTCGAAATTCGAGATAAGAAAGGGTCGAGAGAATGTTGTATGGATCACTTGTCTAGGTTGAATGTCGAATCTGCGATGAATCTGTGTTGATTAGGAATCATTCCCTCGATGAGCAATTGATGCTTGTGTCTGAAATGCCATGGTTTGCTGATATTGTCAACTACCTTGCTACAGGTAGAATGCCCTTGCATTGGTCTAAACAAGACCGTTCTAAGTTCTTGGCTGAAGTTAAACACTTCCTTTGGGATGACCCATATTTGTTTAAGTACTGCCAAGACCAAATCATTAGGAGATGTGTCCCCAGTCGAACAAAGGGATGTCATCTCTTTCTGTCATGACCATGCATGTGGAGGCCACTTTAGTGCCAAGAAAACTCTTTGCAAAAGATCTTGCAAAGCGGTTTCTATTGGCCAACACTGTTTAAGGATAGCCATGCATTTTGTGTTGCTTGTGACCGATGTCAGAAATTAGGAAGTATCACTAAGAGAAACATGATGCCCTTACAACCCATTTTGATTGTTGAGCTGTTTGATGTTTGAGGTATTGATTTCATGGGTCCATTTCCTAACTCGAAGGTAAGTTATACATTCTTGTTGCTGTTGTTGCTAATGTCTCTAAGTGGGTAGAGGCCATTGCATCCAAAACCAACGACCATAAAGTTGTTCTTTCTTTTCTTAAGGAGAACATTTTCTCCGCTTTGGAACCCCTAGAGCAATAATCGGTGATGGAGGTAGTCATTTTGCAATAGACCCTTTGAATCATTAGTGCGCAAGTATGGAATCACCCACAAGGTAGCAACACCTTACCATCCTCAAACCAAAGGGCCAAGTAGAAGTTTCTAATAGGGAAATTAAGCATATTCTTGAGAAGACTGTCAATCCTTCTAGGAAAGATTGGTATTTGCGCTAAACGATGCTTTATGGGCCTATAGAACTGCATACAAGACTCCCATTTGGATGTCTCCTTACGCACTTGTGTACGGAAAAGCATGTCATCTACCCGTTGAGTTAGAACACCGTGTATACTGGGTCAGAAGAAATTGAATTTTGATCTTGATAAAGTCTGGTACCCATAGGAAACTTCAACTCAATGAGTTAGAAGAATTGAGAAATGATGCATATGATAGTGCCAAAACGTACAAACATAGGATGAAAGTGTTTCCACGACAAGCGCATCCTCGCGCAAGTCTTTCACCCGGACGAAAGTTTTATTGTACAACACTAGATTGCATTTGTTTCCGTGAAAGCTACGTTCTCGATGGTCAGGACCATTCTTGGTATGTACTGCTTTTCCCCATGGAGTCAGTAGAAGTTGAAAACCCAGCAAACAAGAACATCTTCAAAGTCAATGGTCGAGATCAAAACCATTTCTGGAGCATCTTCCACCGGTGGTTGAGACCGTCGACTTGGAAGACCCCATCTATGTGGACTCGATCTAGTTCACTTGTGTACATACTCATGGACTAAAATCCATCATCTTTTCTTTTTCTTTTTCTTTTTGTTATTTGCATAGTTTTCATGTGTGCTAACCAAACTTTTTGTCTTGCCCTTGGTTGTTTGCTTTCAAAGCATTCATCCTCCTTTGGTTTAGCAACATCCTTGTACATCCTAATCTCTTCCTTTTCTTTATTTAACATAGTTCTCTTGGTATGTGACTTTTTGAATTCTTATTATCTGTTGACACATTGAGGACAATGTTTGATTTAGGTTTGGGGGTACATGCATTTGCATATAGAGTTTTTAGTCTTTCTTGTAAAAAAAAAAAAAAAAAAAAAAAAAAAAAAAAAAAAATTTTCAAAACTCTTTGTAAATATGTACATAAAGACCTCCAACTTTTAGAGATTTTAGAGTCACTAACATGCTTCTAGCTATGTTTACATAGAGAGTCTGACCGAAATAACAGAACTTGGAAGTAATGGAGAACACAATCGGGTTTCTTAGTTGATTAGAGCGTTAAAGTTGGATTTAACCATACCGAGGGCGAATTAGGTGTCTTTGTTTAGATATTCGGTAGTAGAATTGTGATCACCCATAGTGGAGACTACCCATTTTACATCAAGCGAGGTACCGACCTTCACTCTTTGTGACTTTCTAGAAAAGTCATTAGAGTGTGTGTCACCGTACGTCAATTCCGGGTAGGAATGGTGAGCTACCCAACTTCGCACCACTTTCAAAGACTATTTTTGATCTCTTGAGTGCTAATTTCACAATTATGAGGGTGACGTTTAAAGATGAAAACTCCTTCTAAATATCGATTTGCGTTAGCATCACTCTCTCCCTCTCAACAACATCAACACATTCATAGAAACACATCATCGTCAGCAAGCGGAGCATCATCAAAATATTTGAAGAAAAGTTGAAATAGTCCAAGGTTTACGTGCAACAAAGAAAAGAAAAGAAAATAGGATGAGAATTAGTGAAGTTTATAAAATCAAGACAATACAAGTTTTATAGTTTTATTGTTATTTTCATTTCAATATATTCTAAAAAAAAAAAAAAAAAAAATGTTTCTCAAGTTTTTGTGAAGTTCGGTTCGTCATCACAGCTGAAGACCGAAGACCAAGATTGAAGACGTTTCAATGAATGTTTGAGAGAGTGATATTAATTGCCGATCGGGTGAGAAGGTAAGTGAGTACTCCCATCCTTGCTAATGGTTGATTTCCTTTCTTAGAGATCATCGAAAAGATTCTTTTTGTCCACACTTCGAGTCTCCAGAAATTATTTCGAAAGGTTATCCTTCTTACCTTCAACGTGTGCAGGATTTCTCTCTTTATTCCTTCGCTCGCACACATGAGAGACTAAAAAGCGATCTTTTTGAGTGCAATTTTCATAAAACCCTAATGGTGAGGCAGAAGTCGAGGCTTATGATCACAATCGAATCCGAATTCTTTCATATGGTATGGTTACTTCTCGCCAAGACTTAAGGATGAGAATGCGTTCTTTGGTAGTTCTAACTTCGTGTTACTAGCATGCGAAACTCTATGTCCTCATAGCTCCTTGGATGCTTGAGACTCTTTACACTCGAAGTTGGAGAAGGTTTTGTGGGTACACCTCTGGTAAACCCTCACGAGACTACAACTCGTCCACTAGGGACACCTAGGGGTTTAAAGGCTTAGTGCATACGCTAAATGCATTCGAGAGACCTCGCGACAGGTATAGTTAGTGAGGACAAGCTAAATGCATTCGAGACTGTTAGTTAGGATTTCTTAATTTCTTTTCACTTGAGGACAAGTAAAATTCAGGTTTGGGGGTATTTGATGAGTGCCAAATATTGCATATTTCTACATCTATTTATTGGCATTTAACTCATCTTTTGTACTCGAAATCGATATTATCCCAAATTCTTCGTATTTTCTTTTTTTCAAGAATAAATATTTGTACTAATTAATTTTGTGTTTTAGGTAGTGAATAAAGCTCGGAGAAACTGAGGAGCCAAAAGAGTAAAGAATCTGAGTCAAGCGTCTATGAAGCAGAAAGCCGAAGCCCACGCGCGCAACAATTCTTGCAACCCAACAAGGAGCAACCCATCTACAAGACTTGGGGCCCAAGCTATCCAAGACCCGCCCATAGCCCGGATCCGAGCCTGTCACCCCGAGCCGTTGAGATTGCTATCACCACATCCAACGCTCGCTCCAGCTCCTACACATCATCTCTTGATACTCCCGCTCAACACCAAAACCCCTATATCCTGAGCCGTGAGATCTTCCACTATCCCACATCCAACGCTCGCTACGTCCCTCACATCATCACTGATGTGCCCGCTTCACAACAAATCCACCTACACCTATACCCCATCGAACCAAACCCATTTCTCTCCTTCACTTTCTCTTTCTTCCCCACGACTTGAAACAGAGAAAACCACCTTCACCCATACCCATGGCGAACCACCACTTTACCACCTCCATCATCTCCTTCCACCGACACCCAAAGACTAACAACTCTTTCAAGACCTTCTCCGCCACCCTAGGTTCACCCATCTCCATCTATAGCTTCTCTCATACCCTAGAAGCTAGGGTTGAGATGATTGAAACTAGGGTTTTCTCGAGCAACCCCCGCATGGTCAATTCGAGAGATGAAGTAAGGCAGAAAGAGGATTGGGTTAGCGTCTTTGGTGAGTTTGAGTATTTTGTTTTGTTATAAATGGATGTTTTGATGTAAGAGAGAGACATCATGTTTTAGGGTTCATAATTTAGTTTCAATTTTAATCTGTTTTTCATGATGTTTGTAATGTTCTAAATTTAATTGCTAGGATTACAATGAAACCCTAGTTCTTTTGTTCTGTTGTTCAACTGTATTTGAGTTGTTCTTTGCATGTTTAAATTATAAGATAGTTCAATTCTAGCACTTTCATTGCCTTGCTCTCACAATGGATGCCATGTATCCATTGTAGTTAGGATAACTCGCATTGAGTGTATTTCACCCAAGCTTCAACCACTATTGCTAACCCTTGACTAGTTGTGCTTAATTAGACAAGTAGTGCTCAATTAGCACCCTTAGCTGATAAATTGAACTATCCCCCGGTGAAACCCTTAGATAAGTGATAGCCCCACACACTTTCCTTATATGTCACAGGAACACTCAAATTAGTTGAATCACATAACTTGAATTAGAGGTGGATTTGATAATCCTAGTGCCTGCAATTTCAATACTCATATACCATTGTGTTTTTAGTCTTGTAACCTTCAACTCAGTTGTATCGACACCAAGTTCAATCCATATTTGTGTTACAATACCTTAGAAAATCAGTCAAGAAGCTCTTAGAATAACCTTGCACACACCACTTCTCTGTGGGATCGACCTGTGCTTGCCCTTGCCTCCAATAGGCCTGTGCACTTGCAGTTTAACGTAGGAAACCTCTTTTGCAGACCTACCATCCTACCATCTGAAATAGCAATCGGCTTTCTTGGCCAAGCCAAATTTGCTGGACAAGGATTATATTTAAACTATGCTTATCATGTTCCAAATGTGGATTTACAAATCTTCCAACGTTATCACATACTCGGCATATCATTAGCATTCTCTTCAAAATATAATTTAGTTTATAGTAAAAAAATTTTAACATCAATAGCTGTAGTTTTGTTATTTTTTTCACCGCAAAAATGATTAACATTTACGATATTCTTCCGAAAATATGCTAACAAAGGTATTTCGTGTACTTTTTCCTAACTTTTCCATTTCATATATGCAGAAGATATATGGATGTGGAACATACAACACGGATTAGCATAAGTGTTTGCTTGGTCTAAATGTGTGGATGAGGATTGTAAAATTCTCGTTTATCTTTGGTAGTAAGCCCGTTAATTTGTTATGGATCAAATAAGAAAAATGAAATATCATGTCCTTTTTGTTAGTTTTTACTCTTAATAGTCATGTAAGATGTAGCTTTCTACTTTTTTTTTTGAACATACGTAACTTTGTAATTCACAAATGCAATAATGTTCCAGAAGTGGTGGTACTGGCAGTTGTCGTCGCCATAATAAACAAAGCTCTCTTGCAAACTATAAGTTTTAGCAGATTCGAGATCGAGATCGAATCTGACAAAGAAAAAAGTGGTCGGATGTTTTTGGCATTTGGTAAGTTGCTGCACTGCGCTACATAAGTAATGCAACACACCACGGGTAGAAATGTACCTACCAAGAAACCAAATTTAGAGTCTATGACTTATAGAACAAAGAGATCAAGAATATTAAACTCTCTATCATTTTTTTTCTTTCAAACTCTTTATTCAAGTGAATGTCCTCTTGGGGATTTTAGAAAAACTCTTTATTCAAGTGAATGTCCTCTTTTATGGCTCTTATTATTTTTCCTAATCACTCCAATTATCATATCATAAAAGTCAAATAATAAAATTAACCAGTTTTCTGCTATTTAAATTTATAAGCGGTCCCGGATGTGTAATTATACCAGTTTCCCCCAGTGCCTAACTTTATAATCCCATGATTCCATAAATCAAGATGTTAACTCAAAGTTGAGCTCATTTACATGTCTTAATTTTCCCTGTATAATGCTATGAAAGAAATTATAAAACAACCATATTTGGTTTTCCGATCAAGTTATGAGTTCAAGATCGAACTCATTTACATGTCCTAATCTCCCGTATATAAGGCTCTGAAAGAAATTGAAAAAAATAAATAAAAAATTATCTTTGGAAAACTTTGTTATTTTTTTTTTTTTGCATTAGCAGTACTCTTTCATTTCAGGATGCAATGTATGTTTACGTTAGAGGATATTGCAGGAGGTAAAACATGCGGATGGAAACTTGATATGGTTGGAATATAGACAATTAGAAGAATTGATATCGATAAATATGACTTAGTAGTATATTGGCATCGATCAGTTGTAGAATGGGAATCTCTCCTTAGAGATACCAGTCGGTACCCCATCTCCTTTTTCCTTTTTACCAGCATCTATAAATATATACATTTTCTTTTGTTGTTATCGATGAATTCCTCTAAATTGCACAGTTTCATTTGACCATTGTAGTTACTGACATTTACGTTCTTTCATAACACCCGACGATTATAATTAATCATTCCTTATGTTTCCAACTGATAATTTTCGTCAAATCAACATGGTTATTCCCTTTATTTCAACCACAAACAATATTATCACTTTATTTTCACAATCAATAATTTCTATCTTACACAAACTTGGGCAAAAGGTATATGGTCTCGGAGACATTGTTGGCTGTTTTTCCACTGCCCCATTGAAAATTAATTATACTTTCAGTGAAATGTATTTTAAGTTTATTGTCTACTTAGAGCAGTCACTCATTTAGGCTCTGTTTTGGAGCTTTTTACCCACACAATCAAGCAAAAGAAGAAAGAGTAAGCTAGAAATCAAAAAGTTCCTTAGTTTTTTACTGATCTCCTATTTTTTTTTTATTATTTTGATTTTGTGGATAGTGGTTTGTCAATTTAGACTAAACAGAGATTGGGGTTTGAGTTCTCATCACATTATGAGTTAGTCGGTTCGACGGTTGTCAGTTCGATCCCGATGGGAATTAGGGTATGACTTCTTCTTCTATTTATTTTGATCGGCTTTTGTATTTATCTTTTTGTTTTTTGTCTATTTCACTACATTACTCGCATTAGTGTAGGTTTTCCCTTGCAGTGAGGAACTCAATAAAGGCCTCACACTGGCAGTTAATATGCTCAGTTTCTGAAAAATTAGTGCATTTATTTGACGGGAAGCACTTCATATGCTTAGCACTTTTTAGAGCATGGCAACCTATTTTATATTTGTATTGTGTATTTTTTTAGTGTCTCTAATATCAGATATTGATACAACTATATATTGAGTATGATTTTTTATTTAAATACAAAGTTATTGGAACCCGGATGAGCAATTGAGTTGGCCGTTTGATATTTAACACAAGTATATAATTTCTGAAGAAATATATATCGGTGCATCTCATTAATCACATCTTCTTTGACGGAAACACTTCATATGCTTAGCACTATTTAGAGATGGCAATCTATTTTATATTTATATCGTATGTTTTTTTAGTGTCTCTAATATCAAATATTGGTATAACTATATACTGAGTGTGATTTTTCATTTAAATACAAGTTGTTAGAGCCTGAGAGAGCAGATGAGTTGGACGCTTGATTTTTAACGCAAGTATATAAAGATATATTGGTGCATCTCATTGATTACATCTTCTTTGTCGGGAAGCACTTCATATGCTTCGCACTATTTAGAGTTGCCAATCTATCTTATATATCATGTGTTTTTTTTTAGTGTCTCTAATATTAGATATCGATACAACTATATAGTGAGCGTGATTTTTCATTTAAATACAGGTTGTTGGAGCCTGGAAGATCAGTTGAGTTGGACGCTTGATTTTTAACCCGAGTATATAATCTCTGAAGATATTTATAAGTGCATCTCATTGATTACATCTTCTTTGACGGGAAGCACTTCATATGCTTCACATTATTGGAGCTGGCAATATATTATATATAGATATCGTTCGTGTTTTTAGTGTCTCTAATATCATATATTGATACAATTATAAAATGAGTGTGATTTTTCATTTAAATGCAGGTTGTTGGAGCCTGGAAGAGCAGTTATTTTGGCCACTTGATTTTTAACACAAGTATATAATTTCTGAAGAAAGATATGTCAGCGCATCTCACTAATTACATGTTCTTCGAAGGAAGAAATTCAAACGCTTTGCGTATTTATAATTGACACTCTATTTTATATTGATATCGTTTTTTTTTTTTTTTTTTGGGTCTCTAATGTCATATATCAATACAACTATATAGTTTTTGCGATTTTTCATTAATCTACAAGAAAATGGATTCTGGAAGAGCGGTTGAGTTGGCCGCTTGATTTTTAATGCACGTATATGGTTTTTGAAGAAAGATATATTCGTGTATTTCCTTGATAAAATCTTCTTTGACGGGAACCACTTCATATGCTCTGCACTATTTAGAATTGACGACTATTTTAGATTAATATAGTGATTTTTTTAGTGTCTCTAATATCATATATCGATACCTATATAGTAAATGTGATTTTTCATTTAACTGCAAGAAGTTGGATTCGAAGAGCAAGATAAGTTAGTCGCTTGATTCTTATTACAAATATATAATTTCTAAAGAAAGATATATCAGTGCATTTCCTAAATTACTACATCTTCTTTGACGGGAAGCACTTCATATGTTTTGCACCACTTAGAGTTGGCAATTTATTTTATATTAATTAATATAGTGTTTCTTTTAGTGTTTTTAATTTCATATATCGACACAACTATAAAGCGAGTGTGATTTTTCATCATATAACTACCGATTTCTTTTGTTTTATATACATGAACTACTTACTGATTTCAAAGGTTGGTATTTCAAATGTAATTTCTTAAAGACGACTTCTTAATCTCCAACACTGTATACAATGCGTAATAGGTGAATTTGGTTTCATAAGTTAATCTACTATATAATAATTGGTGTTCTCATTATACACTGCAATTGTTAATTGGGACCCTTCTGGGACGGGCCCGTCTCACCAAATGGGGAACAATTCCCATGGTACCCGATATGTAGCACAGGTTAAATACTAAAAAAATATCTTATTACACTTTTATATTTATAGTTTAAACTATTTTACTTTTGAGATTATTTTACCTATTTATTTTAGTTTATTTATGAAATTATAAAATTGATTATTGTTTCATTAGATTGCTTGAAATTAGTTTTCAAAACCATGTGAGATCTTTAGATAATAAGAGTATTACATATTTAATAATTATAAATTTCTAATTACATAGTTTTAATTATTAGTTGTTAATCTGTTGGATATTAATTCTATCGTAGCTTATTAGGATTTTCATTGGGACGGGTGCGGGGCGAAGCCCCGCCTCAGTGGACATGCACGATAAGGGTAAAATATTCCAGCAATCCCTGTGCGTAGCACGGGTTTCAAACTAGTTAAATTTAGTATATCTTTCCTTTCTAAAGAAATTAGTTCTAATTAGATATAATTGTTTATGTATTGTAACACTTCGATAAATTAATAGTCTTGGAACTGCTAAATTATATGAATTTAATGAGGCATTAATTTATTGATAAACTAATAAGTTATTAATATTCAAAACGTACCAAATTTAGATTTCAAAAATAAATGTGTACAATATTTTCTATAATAAGATTTCAAAAAGAATGTGCAGGAAAATATTCTTAGAGCTTCTCCAATGGTTGGTTGTGTGTGTTTCCTAGGTGGCAACATAAATAAGACATCCTCATTCCAATTTTTCCTTAAGTTTAGGGAGGAAAAATAGTTCATCTCCAATGGTGTTGTTGGTGATTTTTTATGGATTGAATGTAAATTTTATTATTAGTAGTTTTTAGATTTTATTAGAGCTAAAAATAGTTATTTAATATATTGGAATTAATTTAGGTAAGCAAAAGCTTACTAGGATAGCTTCACATTGTCAAGATGAATGTCTAAAACTTGACATTCACCTTGACAATGTCTAACAATAATGAAGCCATGTCATCTTCACATTGATTTAAGAAGTTGGGGTTGGAGAAGAATTTTAGGGAAAATGAATGTCTATCCTATGTGGACTTAGACATTTATCTTCACATACATTCCATTGGAGAAGCTCTTATACCAACTATCCAGAGATTTTATTTTCAAATCAAATTATTTTATGGCATAATATCACGTAATATATTGCATATTATGTGTGTAAATATATAAATTTTGATGTAGTCACAACATGGTCTCAGCTGGACCTTGTATTAGTCACTCAGACACGATAACAAACATGAAAGTACAAGATAAAGAATCAGGTATGCACCATGAATCATTCAAGATGAACTTCAAATCGTATTATTCAATAAACACGAAATATAAAAGAACAACAAAGTTGCATATTGACTACACATGCAAACATAACACCATATTGCATACTAAGTGTATACAAACCGAACAAAGAGGAGTCCAACTTGTACTTATATAACTCACCATCTCCAATTTGAAGTCCAAACGCGAAACATCATTAAAACCGCAAGATACTTCAACACCGCAGTGAGAACTGCCTTGAATAAGAATTGAGATTGGTAGTATGAAGAATGAGCCGTGATACACTATGTGCAGATCATTTACACCCACAAAATCTCAACCTTCCTGAATCCAATCGAGTGGAACGACTTTAAGTTTTCACAATAAAAAGGTGTTGAAGAACCGAGTGTCCAACATTTTGTTATCTTTGTATCTTAAATTAATTTAAGTCATATTTCAATCTAAAACATGGTAAGAAAATATAACGATATCTAGTCATAACAAATATGGAAAAAAAATATATTACGAAGCTCATTACGCAATCTTTAAGAAGTTTTTATTAACCCGTATTGGGATGTTAAAAAGTACACATACTACTCGAGCAAGACATTGTTATAAATTTTATTTAAATGTAAATCAAATTAAATTTAACATTATAATCGATTCATTTGAAAAAAATATTAAATTTAATATATCTTCCTTTCTAAAGAAATTAGTTCTAATTACATATAATTGTTTATGTACAGTAAAAATTCGATAAATTAATAGTTTTGCAACTGCTAAATTCTATCAATTTAACGAGACATTAATTTCTCGATAAATTAATAAGTTATTAATATATCGAAACATACCAAATTTAGATTTCAAAAATAAATGTGCACAACATTTTTCTATAAGAAGATTTCAAAAACGAATGTGCAAGACAATATTCTTATACCAACTATCCAGAGATTTTATTTTCAAATCAAATTATTTTATGGCATAATATCAGATAATATATTGCATATTATGTGTGTAAATATATAAATTTTGATGTAATCATAATATGGTCTCAAGTTGACCTTGTACTAGTCACTCGTACAATAACAAACATGAAAGTATAAGATAAGGAATCAGGTATACACCATGAATCACTTATTAAAGAAGTAAACAACATCATTGAAGATGAAATTCAACTATACTATTCAATAAACACGAAAGATAGAAGAAAAACATGTTCCATATTGATTACACATGCAAACGTAACACCAAGTTGTATACTAAGTGTATAAAAACTCAACAAAGAGAACTCCAACTTGTACTCATATAACTCACCAACTCCAATTCAAAGTCCAACCGCGTAAACATCATTAAAACCGCAAAATACTTCAATACCGCAGTGAGGACTTTGCCTTGAAATACGAATTGAGATCACAAGTATGAAGAATGAGCCGTGATGCACTATGTGCAACATCATTTACACCCACAAAATATCAACCTTCTCGTTGAATCCAATCGAGTGGAACGACTTTAAGTTTTCACCCTAACTAGACCTTGGTGTAGCGGACTAGAACACGCTCAGACCCTTTCGGTATTAGGGAACAAGAACAACATATCTTGATTACGAAATTATATGCAAAACAAGCTAATGATGTATAAGGAAGTTGAAGATGAAATTGGATGATGTGAGCTAGTAATTAGAAGTTGAACACATGAGATCAAATCTAAAGTAATCTAAAGATGAATTTGGAGACTACTGTAGAGACTCAAATTCTAGATGTTGAGGTAAGATATTTCAACAAAAACAACCAAACTAGAAATCAAAATAACCAAGATCTCAAGGACTACAACTAAAATTTGGATCTAAATACATGCTTAATCCCCGTTTGTTGACGTAGCATATGTATCAAACCAAATCAAAACCCTAATTCGTATCGTAAAACACCATTAACGGAGGTGGATGAAGAAAATTACCAATTGTTATTGTAGATGTAGATCGAAACGCATCGCTGAGTCGAATTAAACTCAAATATGAGATGAATTAATGAAATCAGCCTTTCAATTCGATTTACAAAGTAAAATTGAATGAAGATAATGATGAATCAATGATGGTGGTGATTGTTGAAGAAGAAATAAGGATGGTTTTGGCTAAGAAATTTACAGGCTAGGATCGATGCCCTCAGAAATTGATGATTTCTGAGTCTGATACCATAGTAACACAGGTAAACCTGATGTCTACATTGTTGACGGTTTGTGATCGTATTGATTAAAAGAAGACAAACATGTTACAGAGACAGGGAACAACATTAATAGGATTGGTTCTCACGAACTCTCTTCACTCTTACACCTGGTTATCACATAACCTACACACTCTCATTTCACACAAACACAATTCTCACACTACTTACTCTCTTATGCTATTACTAAGATTACGATTTTCAGCCAAGTAAATTGCTCATTGTTCATTTCACTACATCATGACATGCTCAGATGCCCTTGTTGAATTTTTATTGCGACTAATTAAAATAAGTCCATGGATCCCAAAATGGAAGGGTGACTGCACATCCCCTTCTAACCAAGTACGGTGGAGGAACAACAAAAGGTGAATCTGCCGTTTGACAAGAGACATCAGTCACTAGAGAAATGTTGAGGACAGGTAACCCCAAATCAAACGATACTGTCTTTTTCATTGTTAGCTCAACAATATGCGACCGCTCTTCCCGCTAATGGAGTATAGATTAATTTCCGGCTAGTTTGGGGCCTAGTGTCATTATTTGGGGACTACGAATACAAGACAAAAAAGAATATTTTGAAGTAAAATGGATAACCCCTTATCCAACTATTTTACTAAATGGGAAAACTACCCCTCGATTAATTAATGTTAATTTGGGTGATTAAATGATGTTTAATCAAGTTAACCCTGAAATTAACCGCCATTAATTCATTATCAAAACATGATTTATTTTTTTAGAAAAACTCGATCCAGATTCTATTGATGTTAGTGCGCTTGTAAACCGTTTCTGGTTGAGTTTTTAAAATAACGAAGTAAACCCTAATCGGGTTTTTCAATACTCACATAAACCGATTGTTGAAATCGGTGTTTATGGATGTCCACTTAATCCGATTATACCTTATTTTCAGAAACAAAATATTTATTACATAGTTTAGGAAATTAGCGCATTACATATATAGGATTCATTATGGGAATTCAAGAATTTGACACATCAAATGTTCACAATGAACCTCCGAGCACGTCTGTATAACGTCGTATATTTTTTGTGGTGAATGAACTTAGTTTCCCCATTACGAATTCTCCATAGTGCATTGAAACGCTCCAGCTGAAATTCAATGAATTCTTAAATGTTAGTATTCGAACTTTTAACGACTTACATAAATATAAATATTATCGAATTACTCACGTTTTTTCCCTAAGAGGAGCTTGTGGATGATGTTGGTACACCATATATCTAACTTTAACATACTCTCACATTGCACTTTTTATGTAGTTGAATCAAATGCCAAGTTTCTCCATTTTCGATTATTGGGATTCGCGGTACGCCGTAAAGAACTCATTAACTCTCTTCCAAAAAATTGAATAAATTTCATTCGAACGTTGACGTAGCGTATTAGCAAACGATTTAACGAGATACAAATATTCATACGGTTCCCATTTCACGAGCTGCATATCTTCTTCCGGATCCCATTCCATTTTCTAGGCTAAGTGTGTGATGTGGGAGTCGCTCAAAGAGGTTGTCCTTATATAGATAAAGACTCAATGACTATTTTTTCTTGAATTCAATTCACACAATCGGATCTTAGGGATGTCCACATAAACCGATTGTGTCCTTGCAAAATCATATAAAATATACCTCTCAATAATCGGATTTTAATATTGCACATGTAATCCGATTCTTGGCAAAAAAAAGGTGCCACTTTTCCTTAGTAGAATCAGATTACATGAAATGACCACATCGACCGATTCTGAAGGTTGTCAAAATCTCCCTCTGAACAATCGGTTTTTAATATTTCACTTGTAATCTGATTCTTGTCAAAAAAAAAAATGCTGAAAAATTGTCACTTTTCCTCATAAGAATCGGATTACATGAAATGCCCACATAGACCGATTCTTAAGGTTATCAAAACTCTGAATTATTTTATTTTTCAAGAATCGTACTTTAAAAGTATCCGTATAAACCGATTCTGAATACTTACAAACTAGGTGAATGAAATTTTCAGAATCGGCCTATGTTGCGCACCCTCAAACCCGATCCTAAAATTGTACCCCTGTAAAAATGGTAGAATCGGATTATATATAGGGACATGTAAACCGATTGTGACAGAAAAAACTGCCAGAATCCCATAATTTTGATACACAAATTGTAGTTGGTTCTAAGAAAACACAAGCAATTTTCAAAACAAACTAGATTCAGTCATTCATAAACTACGGAACATAACCAAACATAATTCGACAATAAGTTTAAGACATAAGTTTTGACTCCATAATTATCCATAGTTAAAGACATAAGTGTTGGAAACAAAGACACCATTCATTCATCAACATCTTCATCACCATGAACATCCCCACCATGACCACGATCACGTCCACGTACACGTACACGACCACCTCGTCCTCGTTTAGCAGGTTGGGCGCTGCTCGATGCACCTTCAGACTTCCTTTTTGCGGTGGTTTTCATCCTCTTTTTTTTTTGTATTCTCGACCACCTCCGCTTCCCCAAACTTTGCACCCGCTTCTACATCTTCGAGACTGTTCAATTCATCAATCATCTTTTTTCATTAGCGTTAAGATTTTTCCTTCACCGATATCTAGTGTTTTGGGGTAAAAAATGATTATGTGTTTTTTGCAAAATGTGGGGTGTGTTGATGAGAAACGAATTCAAACCCTAAACAAATGTACTGCACGGGAGTACCCTAAACAAACCCTAAACAAATGCACTGCACAGGCCGATTGACCATGTGCAAAGACGGGCCGCTTGTGAGCACGCCGACATCTTCGGGGCTATTTAAAATTAGATCTAAGCCACTTGATTTGGCTGGTGAAGATGGGTGGTCATGATCGATTTGCGATGAAAGAGTATACCGGCGCAAATATAAATTAGGGTTTTAAAACGACCACGTCCATCCTAGTTCGATCGAACAGGTTTGATGCGTCATTGACTTCCCATGAGCAAGTCGATCGACCGGGAATGAAATTGGGCCGGCGGTGAACGCAATGACATCTATTTAATCGTATGGGATACGATCTAGGGACGTCCAACTTGGCTGGCTAAGTTGGATGGATGTGATGATTTGCGATAGTTGTATGCTGTCGCAACCCAAATTAGGGCTTTGGAATAGTGGCGTTCGCCCTAGTTTGGGCAAACGATCTGACACCCTCTGGACTTGCCGCGGGCAGGTCGATCGACCAAGGGAGAAGTTGGGACGCCAATGGGTATGCTGGCGCCTCTTTGATCATTCCAAGGAATATCTCAGTCGTCCAACTAGGTTGGTTAAGTTGGACGCTCATGATGTATTTGAGGCCGTTTTTTCCGGTCTTAGCTCGTTTGAGCTTATTTTCAAAATAAGCGCGAACACCCATATTAGGGTTAACGTTCGAAGTGCTTATGGGTGTACTAGATGGAATACGTTCGGTCGGGATGTTAGTGGGCCCGCAGGTGGTCATCATGATGATCACCTAGTTCCGCTAGGAGTAGGCTAGGCCTGTTGAATTGTGTGGCCAAATCGTGTGGCCGTGATCGTTTTTTAAGACTGATATGGACAGTCTAGATTTTCCTTAAGGAATTTAAACGCGTTCAATCGCGCTAACTTTTAATTAAAAGGTGTGTAAACACGTTGATCTCTTTATAGAGAGTGGCGTGGGCTACGTGAGTATTTTCATGCAGGTCTCAATACTGACACTTCGGGAGATTCATGCTACTCCGCTGTGAGCGAATATTTATCGTCATGCCATGCCAATATTGAGAGTTCGGCTGGGAACATTGCATAGTAAAATACTAGGTTGGCACTAGTGAATAATGCCTGTGGAAGATAAAATTCACATAATATTTTGGGATTGTTGTTGCACGCACCATATATATAGATATATTGAATTGCTCAATACATATGTGAGCGAAGAGGCTTAAGCACCCATTGCTTTTAAATGGATTCTGTTCCTTTGCAGGATGACAACGCATTAAATACAGGGTTTACGATTTTAGCCCTTAAACTAAAAACCACCATCAACATTAAGTCCCCTGCTTAGTACGTAACAATGACATTGTTGCGGGGTAAGCACTAGATGGTGACAAATAAAGATAAAACTTATGAGACAAAGTTAGATGTTACCGGAGAGATGGGTCGGCTTTGTCATTGGAACATGTCACGTTTAAGAGTCGTCCAGTGAGCGTTTCCCTAGCATGATGTCGGTTGGCCCCAGGTAGATTAGGCATACGGTTGGTTGGGATCTCAAACTGCATTCCAAGTCCCTTGTACATCTGAGTATCGTTCGAGAGAGTGTCCAAGCTTTCCTGGCTGCACTTAGCATGGAGGAAAAGTGGATGCGCGATGAAGCATCTCAGCTAAGAAGTGCTAGGGCTGAAAGGTTTGCTGCCCGTCTAAATTGAAGGAGGGTGGAGCATAACATGAACTCTTGGATAAACATGAATAACCTATTCAAGACGACGTCATAATCCTCGACTCTGATGTGGACGAGCCCTATCATGAGGAATATCCTTAAAAGGTCAGCCAAGCAATTTACGAAAAGATGTTAAAGCGGCTCCACAGAGAACGTTGATGTAGCTTAGAAAAGGGTGTTGAAGCGGCTCGAGAGGATGTTGGAAGCGGCTTCCAGAGGATGTTGAAGCGGCTCCCCGGAGAGGACTCTAGTGAAGGCGCCATTGGCCCTGGCGTTGATGACACTTCTTTGATGTTTAGTAGTCTTTGTTTCATGCGGCTGGAGCCAGGGCTTGATCGAATAATAATCCCTCATTCATGCTGCTTTTATTATTTTATGTTTCCAGTTGGATGAATGAATGAAATCTCCCGACTAAGAAATCCAAATTCTTAGAAATATCTCGCAATATCTTGAAACTTAGACGTAGCGCTCTTCGGTAAGGTTGGAGTAGAGCATGTGTACATGATTTTGCAATCTGAGCTATCCCATTCTTTTGTTTGATATTCCCCTTGAAGACTACACGTTTATTGAATATTTGTGTCGTGCCAAATAGGTATCTAGAAGGATGGACGCTGTGCCACAAATCTAGAGACCCAGTAAGCCGCATATTGTTAGCTAAACGGATGAGAGAGGCCTTATCTTCAATTGACGACATGTGCATCGTGATTTCTGAAAAAGTAATTACAAACCGGGGAGTGTCATTTGGTACCGCGCCACCTTCGTATCGGTGCTTCCAAGTCCGTGAAATGATTTCCAAAATTCGAAAATTGCATAATGAAATGGACAAAAACTCCTCTAGGGATCATGTCAATAAAAATAGGTGGTGGTTGAGAAAACCGTCTCAATGTTGAAGTAAGCTTCTTTTTGAGATACCTTCAAGGACTTCGTTCCAAGCTACATCTTTTAAACCGTCTTCTGAATCTTGGATGGTTGTATAGAATGGGATGCGATGAGCAGTCCCCAGTTACACTTCAGATTCGATGACGTGGATGGATATGTGAAAATATCTCCGACTTGTACTTTTGGAGTCTTTGATGCACATGTACGTCTTCATGTTGAGAAATTTCTGCGGCTCGTAAAGCTTCATTAGTGATGATGCTGATATTAGAAATAAATCGGTTGAGGGACGTGAAGGCATCCTATGCTGGCAGTCCCCAAGTGTAATTATCCCGAGCTTATTATCTCTTGAAAGACATACTTCCACTGTATTTTCCGGTAAGGTGGTAGACGAATTGATGAAGGCGGCAATCTTTTGGATTCGTCATTTGTTGATCAATGGGAGGGAGTCTCTCTTGATAGATCTATATTGGATCCAAACTTTTGGCAGCCCATGTACCCCTCCTATAAGAAATTGGAAATCTAGAAACACCGAATCGACTTTGTCGGCGATGTGGTTGTTGATGCGCGGCTAAGTGCGGAGCCTTGGGTAAGCGTCACCGAGTTCGTGGAAGGCATGATTCGGTTGGTCTGGCTTACTGAGGCGCGCCTTTCCTCTTTGATTCTTCATTGATAACAGTGCTTATGTATGGTTGAACCAAATACTGCTTGTCGGTCAGGTGCCTCCCAAACAGGAAAGTGATGATACTCTTACGCTGCATCTTTGAAAAGTGGTAACCTTGTCACGGTTATGACTTCTTGGTTGACCGTCTCTTCTGGGTTGAAAAGGACCTTGACAGTGAAGGGATTCCGTGTTGAGCCTCAGTCCCCTAGCGTGATTTACATGGTTTTATCTTGTATGGTCGGTGGGTTTACCATAATAAAGATATCGCCATCTCGCCTCCGGAAGTCTATTACTTATCCATGGGAAAATAAAATATGCATAAGTTCGGATTACCTTTGTCCGTAGTAGTTGTTGTTATGGTGAATCCCGGGCTGGTATCAACAAACGAGCAACAACGGTTCTTGGCAGCAGCTGTGATCAGAAGGGACTGGTAGGGAGAGGAGTGATAGCTACGGGAACGAATTTTGCAGTCTTCATATAGTGGTAGAGCTTGTCTCGTTATTATAGGGAGAAGCTAATGATGGAGCCGATAGCTTCCTTGATGTTGCCTTATGGAATGGAAAAGAGGGAGACAGTCCCCTGCCCACGAGTATCCACTGAGCTTTCGACTTGATAGATGTTGTCACGCTGGGTTTCTGAGGAAATAATTTGGATGAGAGTTGGAGTTGAACCCTATGTTGATGAGGATCGTACGAGTTACTGATCATGAGGCCGTCTTTGCGTCTACGTTGCGTTTCATAGACGTCCATGCATATCGCTGGTCTTTGACAATACATCTACTCTCTTGAGTATGTCCTCGTCTTTGGACATCTTGGAATCATAATGATAGATTGCTTGCGTCTTTCTAAATTCAGCATCTTTGAGATGGGTAGTCTTTGAGTAGTCCCCAACCACACTCCTTTGCCTTTATCATCTTTGGATAGTGTCTTTGAGGAGTAGGGAAGTTCCCTCATGCGAATGAATTAACTAACAGGTTATGCAAATATGATGAAGCTCTTGACATGGAGAGTCCGTATGTACCTCTTAATCCCAGGTGCAACCTCCTTCGGTAATGCAACTACTTCTTCTACGGGAGACGAAATTCTAAAAGCGTCCCTCACCGATGTTGTTACCGTCAAGCCAGATATGGTATATCTTGGACGTTGTTTTATAATTGAGACAGTCGTGCATGTGGTACTGGAGTTGGAGTTGGAGTTGGCGGTTTTGGACGCGCAGGATGTTGTATCTCGGTGGTTTCCTCTTGCTACTTCAGTTAAACTGCTTACAGAAGGCTGAAGGTTGTATTGCCTGTTGGTGAGATGTATGCTTCCACGAATATCATGAGGCTCTTTGAAAAGGCGAGGGTACCCAAATATACCTCAAGCTAAAACTTTTCCTACCTATAAGTCATTTCTCCGAAAGTGATTGTCTATGGACTGAGTCGAGACAATACAACTAATCGGTTCACACTTCGTGTGATCGTCTATGGATACGAGATCGAGACAATACAACAATGAAGTATGTTACTTGATAAAAAGGTTTGGAATTAACCAAACACAATAGGATTCACTTATCAAGTAAATAGGAATTAACGTTTGTGTGATTTACTTTAATTATAATAAAATAATTATAATGCGGAAATATAAAGTAAATTACACAACAAGATTTTGTTAACGAGGAAACCGAAAATGCAGAAAAACCCCGGGACCTTATCCAGAATTGAATACTCTCAGGATTAAGCCGCTACACAAAATTACACCTAACTTCGTATAGTTTATACCAAGCAACTAAACCTATAGTTCATCTAGTTCCGTCTGTATTACCACGCCTCCTACCTATGAATAAGTCGCGTACTTGGAACAATTCCTTTGGTTCGTATTCCAAACAAAGAAAGGAACAACAAATGCTTTGGTATCAACTCTATTCAACCAAGTGATATGAGTCGGACAAAGGCTCTTCTGTTTATCTTAACATGAACTCCTTCGTCAGGTCCTTAGATCTATCTTATATTCAATTACCGAAGTAATCGTTTAAGATTAAGCCAACAACACTATTAATCCAAAGAATTGTGTTGATGCCGATCTACTCAATTAATCAATCCAATCTATCTTAAAGATAAACCGATTATTAATTGGATCCCCTATTACCGAAACAAGTATTGTGCACACCAAAGATTATGAACCCATAAATCAGAAATCTTCAATATCTTCTTTGTCTTCAAATCTTCTTAGATCTTCAATAAACACCTGCACACAATCACTTGAATCTCTTATGATCAATCACGTACAGAACGGAGTCTGTTAACAATGGATTATCACAAGATCGTTTTTAGAACTAACAACAGTCTAAAGATCCATGTCGAAACTCTGAACTAGTTTGAGTGAATCTTATATCATAAGAGAAGATTCTCAAGCATAAACAAACTAGGTGAAATCAAAGTTCAACCACCGTTAGTCAATCAAATCAATGAAAACAAAAGATAAACCGCAATTATCTAGTTTCCAACCAACGGTACTAATAGAGCTTCTCAATCCCAAAGAAGACTTTAAACTGAGCGGCCGTAAGAGATTTCGCCTAATTAGGTTACTCTCCTCTCCGAATAGGCGGCTACACCAGTAACAACACAACAAGAGGTAGTTTTTTTGTTACGAAGGATTAGTTTGCTAGAAAGGCAAACTTCAAGTATTTATAGACAAGGAAGTTTGGACACCAAGGAATTTCCAAAACCGAAAATATTCTCAAGATATTAATTGAAGCACAAATTAGGTTTCCATAATTCCTGGAAATGCTCTGTCCAAAAATAATGATCGAAATCTCTCAAAAAATCTCTAATTAGTAAATGCACATTACTAATTCTTATTTTCCTAAAAATGAAGTTAATAACCTTAAATAAAAAGATGGGAACATTATCTATATACCCCTACTATGAAGCCCCTTGCAAATATACCCTCTTGAACTTTACAAATACCCCTAAGCTTAATACATTACTAAAATACCCTCTTTTATATAGTGCATTTACAAAAAGGCTAACCATTATTCAAAAAAAAAAAAAAAAAAAACCTACCTCTACTACCCGCCACCACTGTCTACCGCCGCCAACCAACCACCAATGTCGACCACCACCACCAACCACCACCACCGCCGCCGACCACCACCGCCAACCACCACTGTCCACCACCGCTAACCACCAACCACCACCACCGCCAACCACCACAACTGTCCACCACCGCCAACCACCACCGCCGCCGCTAACCAACACCACCAATGTCCACCACCACCGCCACTAATCACACCGCCGGCATAAATAACCGCCACCCACCGCCGCCGATAACCATCACCGCCGTCAACCACCGCCGCCGACGACCACCACTACCATGTGGAGTCAACTAGTAGAAGTTGTGTCCATATCGGAGGAAACTAGCTCAAGTTGTCTCCAATAAATAGTGTCCATACCGGAGGCAACTAGATCAAGTTGTTTCCAATAAATAGTGTACAAGAACAAGTTGCAAAACAAAATGGAGCCAACTAACTCAAGTTGTCTCCGAATCTGAGGCAACTAGCTCAAGTTGTCTTCAAAAGTGAAGGCAACTAGCACAAAGTTGTCTTCAAAAGTGAAAGCAACTAGCGCAAGTTGTCTTCATATATGGAGACAACTATCACAAGTTGTCTCCAAAAAATAAAAATTGTACACAAAAAAGTAAACCTAGTGTGAGTCGAACACACATCTTCTGACATATAGTCAGTTGTGCTACCATTGCACCACATATTCGTCAATACAAAGTAACATATCAAAATCACATACCAGCACCTGCCACTTCATATCTCTTTTCAGTGCACAACCAACAATTCGAACTACCACCAGACAGTATCACATCCTCGTTGTTCTGCTCTTCACTGACTGGATACACAAGCAGCAACAACACACAAGCATAGAAGATAGTTCAAGATGGAATCATTTCTTTCCTAGCTAGTTAACATAGTAGTGGTTCTTAAACCCATATTGAAAAGAACATATGGGAAGTTGTTTCCAAAGATGGAAGAAACTTGTTCACCAATTATTGTTTTATAAAGAACTCATACCCATATTGCACAACCTGATTATCATACAATAACAACTGAAAGTACACAAGGGGAAATCTCTGTTAGATCAGGTGATGCAAGACTTAAGAACACCATCCAGTTGTAACAACCAATCATATTAAATAGTCCCATACATACCTCGACACCTACTGAAATGCGACTTATTTAGTTCCATTAGAAGTAGGTGTTCAGCGATCTTCTTGGTCAAAGCTTGGCTAGGAGCCGGTACATTTTACAATAATTTCACAAAATCAGTACATAAGAGTTTGTTACAACTGTAGATAGTACAGAGCTCTAGAAATACTGTAAGAAAACAAAGTTGATATTTAATTTGATAAAATGAGGCAAAGTTGATACCGTAGGATAAAAACGAACAAATCAGCCAACTATTTTTTGTATATAGTAAAAGCGATTAAAATGAGACAATTGCACGAGGATTCCAAGTGGAATGCAGGAATAAGTTTCTCAAAAAAAATGAAGCCAACTATCTGAAGTTGCCTCCTAATCTGAAATCAACTAGCTCAAGTTGCTTCCGAATCTGGAACCAACTAGCTCAAGTTTCCTCCAAAAATGAAAGCAACTTTCTGAAGTTGTCCCCAGAATCTAGAGTCCAAGAGTGAAATTGAGAAAACTAGTTACAGTTAAACTAATGCATCAAGAAAGAGTATACCTGAAAAAATATAGAAGAGAATCCAAATATAAACTGGTTAGCCATCCTTATCAGATCACAAATGACATTTGAGATCCTTAAAATGCAAAAGATAATCTGTACAAGAACCATTTTCACATGACAAAAACATACTCAAACAAATAAAAAATAAAACCGAAAACCAATAGGAATCTGAGGGGGCATGGATGTAGAAGTGTGAATATACACATGGATACTTTTTGTATGTCTAAAAAGTGTTAAAACACAGTAGAGATTATAGAGCAGCAACAAATGGCTATGCATAATTAGTTTTTTTTGCAATTAATTACTATGAGAAAACTGAGTATAAGCACCAAAATTATGAATATTCTTATAAGAAGAATGTGTAAAAAAGTAACAAGATAACAAGCCAACCTGCACACACAATACACGTATTTATCTAGTCCACATTTATAGTCTTACCGCTGTCAGTAGACATACACCCACAGCCATCCAAAATCTTGGTTTAAAAAGAGTTACCTTTTGGCATATGCACTGACTCCATTTTCCACAAGCACAAGCACTAAAATGTGCACTGAGTACTGATGGAGCATTGCAAGTTCATCTAATATGTCTTCCACAACCAGCACAAATGCATCTCATGCTCCACACCTAAATCCTCCACTTCCACCAGCATCACCTCTAACTCCTCTGTCATCACCAATGGCAATAGCACCTCCAATCTGGGTTTTCATTATACGTTAATTGGTACTTTTCAGGTTCTTCTGCCACTCCCAAACTTCAAACCATGCTGCAATATTCACCAATCAACAGTATTACTACCTCTAACACCTGCAATTAACAAGAACAATGGAAATCAAAGCTCAAAAAATCTATATAATTTGAAATTTAAGCTTGATTTTATAAATTTAAACGTAAAGTTGTAGATCAAATCTAAAAGAAAAATGATGAATTAAATTCTTTTTTTTTTCATGTGTGAATCAATAATATCGAGATGAATCAAATCGAGCTAAACACATCATTCAAGCCGAACCAAATCACAAATTGAAAAACATAAAAACAAAAATTAAATGAATAAATTAGCCTTTAAGGTTCAATTATTTAAAGATTTCAAAGTTTCTTACCGATATTACCAAAAATCGAAACTCAAAATGAAATCTCTCAGTCTCCACAAATCTTCAACTTGAACTTGGAAATCCCTCTTGAAACAGAAAAGAATAATAATAAGAATATGATGATGATTTTCTCTCGATTTCAGTTGAATCTTCAACTGATTTTTCCAACGAAAATTTCTTCTTTCCTGGTTTTGCCGATGAAACCGTGCTGCTGCTGGTGGTGGTAATGGGTATAAATTGATTAAGTTGCTGTGAATCAACACAAACTAATCTTCCAAAATCTTTGAAAACAGATTCAAAATCATATACACACTGAATTATTTGGCTTCAGCGAATCGAACATGCAAAGATCTCTCTAAATGTTCTCTGAAATTATGAAATCGAAAACTAAAAAATCAGATCTATCGATCTCTAAATCTGTGAAATTAATATTTCACCTATTAAGATGAAGAACAATTAATAGCCAGTTGAAATCGAACATGCAACGGAGGCGGAGGGGGTAGTGGTGATGGCAGAGGCGGAAGTGGTGGTGGTGCAGAAAGAGAAGACAGAGAATTCGTTCTCAAATCTAAAATGAAATGGAAAAATAACGTAGGGAGGGTATTTGAGGGATTATTGACAAAATAGATTCCTTTTTGATTCCTTGGGGTATTTGTTAAGGTGGTAAGGGTATTATTGAAGGCCCACTCATATGGAGGGTATATATAACATTCCCACTAAAAAGATTCTTAACTTATTTATGTTTCGATCCTGGGATTCTCTTCCCTTAGCTATTAAGGAATAACTTTGAACAATTAAAATAATAAACATTCATAGCACGTGTTCAAAGTATGTCGACATCTTAACTTTGTAAGTTCTCTTTCACACTTACAACCTTGAAACCAATATGCCACACTTCCAAACAAGTTTAGAATTGGTTCATCTGACTTTCAAGAACTATGCGATTGATCAAATAACATTCAATCACAAATCATGGGTTTCATGGTTCTACCAAAACAAGTTTCGGTTCTACCTTCCATGTGAGTACTGTGCATAGTCACACTAGCTTTCCAAAATTCGGTTGACTAGGTAATAGGATCGGTTCCCCACATATATATGGTATCTAACTTATATGTGTAGCACATGTCCATAGGATCGGTTCCCCTTTGCCTAAAAACGTGTTTCACATTTCCATAGGATCGGTTCCCCTTTCTGCTATAAACCTTGCTGCACCTCATACAAGGATCGATTCCCCTTTGTGATGTACTGCACCTCTTACTAGGATCGGTTCCCCTTTCCCATATTTGGTCAGACATAAAATCACAAACCTGATCATACCATCTCAGGTGATTACTTAAGATCGATTTCACTGATAAAAGTCATACCAATACATAAGTCAGGCCTTTGTGAATAGTGTAGGATTCAAATATCGCACAACATATTTTCTTAGCGTGCGAGATTCAATTATTTTCTTAACTCGCGAGAGTGTCTCGAGAGAAGGTAGCAAGACTCGCGAGAGTGTCTCGAGAGAAGGTAGCAAGACTCGCGAGAGTGTCTCGAGAGAAGGTAGCAAGGCTCGAGAGAGTGTCTCGAGAGAAGGTAGCAAGACTCGAGAGAATGTCTCGAGAGAAGGTAGCAAGAGCTCTGCGAAATCATTAAAGGGCTCGCGAGAATATGAGCTGTATGTGAGCTGTCATCCATTATGTAAACACCTATATAAAGAGGTGACCAGGAGAGAGAAAGGGAGGAATAATTTTGGAGGAGAACACTTTTAAGAGGGGAGAGATATTTTTAGGAGAGAGATATTATTTTTCTTTATCATCTTCTTCCCCAAATAATTAGATCTAAAGCTCTTGAAAATATCCATTAATGGAGATTCTAAATGTAATACTAATGTAACCTCAACAATCATAGTGAAGAATCGTGGATGTAGATCACATTGATCGAACCACGTAAAAAGTCTTATGTGTCTATTTAAATTTCTAGCACTTATATTTGGAATTTAGGTGATTAATATGATTTAGATCTACAAAATATAGTGAGGGGTGTAGTGTGGGATTTCCTGCTACTACATATGCGCTAGAAACAGGGACCTAATCTTGTTGGTTCAAGAAAGTTTAGAAAAAACGGCTACTGTTGGTGATGAATTCAATTGGATCTATAAACTTTAAGAGAAATTTCCATGAAAAGTAGTTACTGTTCATACTTATTATTTAGATCTACAAAATTTGGGTTCAAAAATGGAAGTTTTATGGAATAAATCACACTTTCAGGGAGAAAACACCGTCAACAATTCAAAGACATGAAGAGAGGAAGAGAAAAAAAAAAAAAAAAAAAAAAAGGTTGTTGTGATGAAATTCAAGGAAGAAAGCTAATTTTTTAATGGAAGATTTCATATTCAGGAGAAAAAGAAAAGAGGAAAATTGTTGAAGGAAATAAAAGAAGAATGAAGAAAAGGATAAGAACAAAACGCTGTGAATTTTATCACAAACAGAAGCTCGCACAGATGGTTTGAGTTGGAGCGAAGAAGCTTGATGTCGCAAGATCAAATCTCGCCACAGTCATATTTTTTCAAATATTTTTGAAATTTAAAGAGGGGAAAAAATGGAATAAAGCTATAGCATTGTGTGTTTCCTTCGCAAGCAGCAAGTAGCCCAGATGGTCATTCGTGAAGAGAATAAGCTTGGGGTTGCGAGTTCGAATCCCACCTTTTACATATTTTTTAAAAAACTTCCGAGAGCGAAGAAGTGAATAAAGTTATAGTATTGTGTGTTTCTTTCACAAACAGCAGCTAGCACAATTGGTCACTGGCGAAGAGTATAAACCAGAGGTCGCGGGTTCGAACCTCCCTCCTCGCAAAGAATTTTTTGGCTTCGTAAAAAGAAAAAAAAAATGTATAATCTCGCAAGGTTGTTTCGTTATCTCGCAAGCAAGAGGCAGCACAGTTGGTCACCTGCGAAGTTAATGAGTTCATGGTCGCGAGTTCAAGTCTCAACGAACGTGTATTTTTCACATGGATTTTTCGCAACAGTATCTCGCAAGAAGAAAGTAAGTGATTATTTCGCGAAACACTTCGCGAGAGCGGGGCTAGCACGGTTGGTCGGGAGGCATGAATGCAAGCGGGAGGTCGCAGGATCAATTCTTGCTCTCGCACATTTATTTTTGTTATGCGAACTTTCGCACAGACTTTGCTTATCTCGCAAAGAAGAAAGTTGATGATTATCTCGCAAGTTAATTTTGCAAATGAGGATTAACACAATTGGTATGGTGCGAGAATATGCAAGAGGCAGGTCAAGGGTTCAAATCTCATTTCTCACACTTCTTTTTGCTGCGAGATAATTATATTTTTTGCGGCGTTTATACATTTCAAGGATGCTAGCCTCGCAAGCAAATAATATACTTCGCAAGAAACAACAACAACAAACCACAAAGGCTAAATATGAGAATGAAAGAATGAATGAAAGAGATGAATGAAATGAAGAAAAGAAGGGAAGAATGAATGAAAGAATGAAGACATGCGAAAATTTCGCACAGAAAATGACAAGAGATTATCAAAGATTAGCGAAATTACAAAAGAGCTTATATGCAGAAGAATCAACAAAATAATCAGATAGAGGCAAACCTACTATGACGAAATCGAGATTTCGCAAGAGGCAAAAGTACCTAAAGTGCATCATAGTAGGGGGTACCTATTGCATATGAAGAAGAATCAATAAAATAACTTAATGGGACGAACCTTTATGGCGTACACCCTAGTTCGCGAATAACATTTCGTAAGAGGCAAATGTAAGACCTAAAGTGCGTCATATAAGGGGGTATCTCTCGACATGGCTCAGGGGGAAGGTTACACCGCTCCTGAAGCCTGAGTCATGGAAATTTGGGGCCCATGAAAGCCTATCCGGACGAGGTACCTTGGATTCCCAACTATATATGTAGGTTATACCCTGGTTGGGCGACCGAGGGTCTCTTTCAAGGAGTCAGTGTATGCTCAAGGCGCCGAGGTACACGGTTGAGCCAGAGTGCCCGGGATGGATGAACCTACCCCGGCCATTCTTGGCAAGTCTTGGCATATGTTGCACTCGCCCGAAGAAAACTCCACTTAGGGTGCAGTCTCGTAACCATAAACCATATAGGTATAAGGGATAAGAGGCTGCGAAAACAACTGGTTGTTGTTAAGACCGGATGGGAGGAGCTAGTCTTGTATGGCCGATGTTTCGCCTCCTTGAAGGGGCAACCGGGGAGATGATAAGGGCGACGCTCTCCATTAGGGGGAGTGTCAAAACAGACGCAAATGTCATGAGGCTTTGTTTTCGCAAGGAGACTTAGGCTTGTCATATTTGTGCAATGATCCTGCAGAGGCAATAATACTAACGCGAGGGTAAGGCGAGATCAATGGGTCTTTACACGAAAGTGTACGGACATCCTGCGATTTCGTCGCTAGACGGCAATGTCATGGGGCTTTATGTTCGCAAGGATATCTAGGCCTGTCATATTGTCGCAACTAAAACATCCTGCAGAGGCAAAAATACTTGGAAAATGATAAGACAAGATCAATGGGTCTTTACATGCAAGTGTAAAAACGTCCTGCGATTTTGTCGCGATGAAAGGTGGCAGGGGAAGACCTCTAATTAGGGAGGTCTAACTTGGAAGACCACACAAAATGATAAGGCAAGGTCAATGGGTCATTGCATGAAAATGTAAAGGCGGACTGCGACCTTGTCGCAACAAGAAGAGATAAAATAAAGACTACCGAAATGATAAGGCGAGAAAAGTGGGTTTCTCCTTTCATGGAGATACCTGCGACCTCGTCGCAATGATAAAATTCAACATAAAGCAATGAAGAGATTATACTATCGCATGAGCACAACGCAGGAGATAGAGGAAAGATAAGAATGAAGAAATAACTCACTCATTCAACACTTTTTCAACGATTCTACCTTCGTAGATAAAGAACAGAGGCAACAATGGATTACCGAAAAAACATTTTATGTTCTTTATTTTCTCGGTGATGTTCTTTATTTTCTCGGCAAGAATCGTTTCCAAGGAAGATGTTTACCAATGAACAACAAGAATCCTCACCAAAAATGGAATAATGACTTCGCATGAACAGAGGCAATACTTCTTATACTTCAAGGATTAATATTTCTTAGCCACTTCGCAAAGTTTCAGAACTTCGCGAAAGAATAGAGCATAGCATGAGGCAAAGAACATGGAGCGAGAGTTTCGCATGATGGATTCGCAATACTTCTTACATTTAGAGGATTAAGTACTTCTTATACTTCTCAAAGGATACTTCATACTTCTTGTATATTTCGAGGATTAAGTACTTCTTATACTTCTTCAAGGATACTTCATACTTCGCGTACTTCAAATAGATGATACTTCTACTTACTTCTTAATATTTCGGAACTTCGCGAAAGAATAGAGGCAAGTATATACTTTTCAAGAAAAATATTCTTTCGCTCGTTCCTTCATCAACAAAGATCATAGATTACTACAACAGCAGATTTTTCCTTAAAGATCGCTCTTCAAGCAATATTCAAGGAAAAAGAGGCAAGATGTAGGATTCAAATATCGCACAACATATTTTCTTAGCGTGCGAGATTCAATTATTTTCTTAACTCGCGAGAGTGTCTCGAGAGAAGGTAGCAAGACTCGCGAGAGTGTCTCGAGAGAAGGTAGCAAGACTCGCGAGAGTGTCTCGAGAGAAGGTAGCAAGGCTCGAGAGAGTGTCTCGAGAGAAGGTAGCAAGACTCGAGAGAATGTCTCGAGAGAAGGTAGCAAGAGCCTGCGAAATCATTAAAGGGCTCGCGAGAATATGAGCTGTATGTGAGCTGTCATCCATTATGTAAACACCTATATAAAGAGGAGAGCAGGAGAGAGAAAGGAGAGGAATAATTTTGGAGGAGAACACTTTTAAGAGGAGAGAGATATTTTTAGGAGAGAGATATTATTTTTCTTTATCATCTTCTTCCCCAAATAATTAGATCTAAAGCTCTTGAAAATATCCATTAATGGAGATTCTAAATGTAATACTAATGTAACCTCAACAATCATAGTGAAGAATCGTGGATGTAGATCACATTGATCGAACCACGTAAAAAGTCTTATGTGTCTATTTAAATTTCTAGCACTTATATTTGGAATTTAGGTGATTAATATGATTTAGATCTACAAAATATAGTGAGGGGTGTAGTGTGGGATTTCCTGCTACTACAAATAGTTTTACCAAGAACACAACAAGTTATGAACTGTTATACTAAATCACACATATTGGATGTTCACAAGATATGCAATGAATAACAATCCCAATAACGCCTGGCGATTTCCTTTTCGATTCACAAACAAGTTTATGAACTTACTTCCTTAGAACACATGTAAAACATTATTCCCTAGGATGAAATCCTCACCTCATACCCATACATAATCACAATAGAATTCAAATGATTATGGCGATGTCTTTTCTACAAAGTTTAATGGTTAAAAAATAAACCTCGTATTGTATTCCTTAATACCATATCAATCTAGAGTTCAAATATTCTTCGTAGTATTGTTTTCAATATGCACGACTTGAAAGATACGTTAGGGAATGAAACAGTTCAAGTCAAATATCACTAACCTCAAGTGGAAGGATGATTGTCGTCGTTGTAGCTCCTTGCTTCTTCACATCTTAATGTCTTCGCAATACTTGTAAAGTATCATTATCCTATTACTTTCAAGCTAACCTATACGAAGTTGACTCTAGTACATAATCAAGCGACTCTTAACATGAGTTTTGATGCACTAAAATATGACAACCAAACTTGACATACCAACACTTGGTAGGTTCAACCGAGCTATGCTCTAACAATCTCCCCCTTTGTCAATTTTGGTGACAAAACTCTTACATCATATGGATAAACAAATTACAATAATTCATTACACATACGATTGATTCCCGAATTCAACAAAGACAAGAAACCGCTTACATTCAATCCTTGAAAATGCCGTCATTGACATTATAATAACAAAGATAATACTCCCCCTAAGGAAGATAGGTAGATATTCAATCCGCACGTATTTGTTATACCACTTCATATGATATGTTACTCCCCCTTAGTCTGTGCTTTCACTCTTTCGTTTAGATAAAATGTTTAAGCACCAATGTTCTTTTCCTTAGCAATACCAATCAATATAAAATCAATGCCAGTATCACTTGTTTACTCCATATATTTCTCCCCCTTTTTGTCACAAAATGACAAAGAAACGAAAAAATAAAGGACAACATGAAAAGAATCTTACAAATCTCAAAATAGACTTGCAACCTGAAGAGTTAGGCACGAGGGTTCCACACACCATGTTTTGATAACCAATATCAAAACCGAAACTACAAGTAGTTTTATTTTGATATGTTACCAAGGAAACAATTGTCCGAAACAATTTTTCCATTTTAGTTTAGCAAACCAAAAATCAACTAAGCACCTTAGTCCCTTTGCTAAACCGATTGTACAAAAACAATCGCTTAATTCGATAAGACCAAAATAAAGATAACTCTATTTTTCTCATTAGGTTCTAATTATCCATAAACTTAGTCCTTTCAATTTTAAACAAGACAAGTACTAGGTTACTTAACTAGCATTTCTTGTTAAGGCATTCGATTATACTTGAATAACCGAAACCTCACTTCGATAAGTCTAACTAAGATCGAATTAACTTAGTTTCTCTTATCCTAATCAAATTGGATTAAACAACTCATCCCGTAAACCTTTTATTTCGTTAAGACATAAATAATTCCTACAAACCAAATAAATCAACTTGCATAATTATTCACCTCAACCGGAAGTAATTGAAACAACATAGACATTAAAAGCACCGCAATTGCACCGAAATTTTGTAAGCCTAAAAAATTGCAATATAACAATAGTTTTTCTTAACCGGAACCAATTCAATCACACACATCCACACAAACATCATGGAATAAAACATCAATTGAACCGAAATTTTGTTAAGGAAAAGCAATATATATGAAATAAACTCAGGCTTTTCTTAAACAGGAAAACAATTAACTAACAAGATTGTTACCTCCAATTTCACATCCACTTCTCCAATATGATCTTGCAGGAAGAATTTATATCTAAATATCATCATGTTGTCATCCTTATGCAAAAACAAAAGAATAACAACAACCAACCTTTACCAGAGAAAGGTTGAAAATCGGTTTTAACAATTGCAAGCAAAAGTTGAAAACCGTCGAAACACATATGCTTTTATGCTAAACCAAAACTGATTCAACATATTGTGACTTTTTCACATATTGTTTCTACCAGAACCCCTCATGATTCTTTGATAAATCCTACCAACATGGGCTAGAACTTAATCCTGCTAAATCAAAAAGTCACCCAAACCACAAGGGTTCACAATATATGTGATCGAATATTAGGGTAATAAAACCGAAATCAAACATCCCATAAACATACATAGCAATAAGATAAAAGCATTCAAGCACATGCTATGTAAACCGAAAACTATCACAAGAAAAATTATAAATCAAATAATTTTATTCATAATAGACCAATACAATCATTGAAAGAAATCAAAAATTGATGTCTATTTTTCTCATTTTTGAAACTCTAAAATCGACTTTTTAGAGTTTTCTTCTAAAACTGAAACCGGATCAGCAAATTTTACTGGATTCCAATCATCTTCTGTAATCAAAAGTCTTGATTCAAGACTAACAACATTGTCATTGACTTCTTTAACTTCCTTCCTCAAATCTTTTCCATGTTCCTTACTTCACATAAAATTAGATCTAACTTTAGTGAGAGATTCTTGAGATGATTATCATTGAGAGAAGAGATCTCTTCATTGGGAACATCATGTTGAAGCTCTGGAGATTAATCAGAATCGCCATCAGAAGACTCGAGATGAAGTTTCTTGTTAGGAAACAATATAGTCCAGACCTTTTCGGTTTTGTGAGAATTGCAACTAGAGGTAGACATTCTGTCAGAACTCTATGAAAATGAAGTAAGATATCTTACCTCTTATAAGCTCTAGAACTTTTTCTCAAAGATCTTTGAGAATATTATTTTAATTAAATTCATAACCGAAAAATCAATTTTAGAAATATTTTATCCAAATATATATATCTATATCCTTACTGTATACTATCAAGGGTAACAAGTAAGGATTCATGATAATCGGTTAGGCTGTCACAATTTGGTTGTTGAATTTTCTTCCCTTGAAGATTTCAACAATATGTTTGAGCATTTAGATTTACCTCTTAATCTCGTTGTGAGATCATGATGCTCGAAGAGCTTATTCTCTTGTTTCGAAGAGACCTTTGATCTAAGCTTAGATCTTGATTTTCTGGTTTTATACAGTCTCTCTCTCTGTTTAGTATTCAGGCATTCCCTTTGAAAGTGACCACTTTTTTTGCACAAGAAGCAAACACCAGAAATATTACGTTTTCTGGATTTAGATCCTTCAGACTTGTTTAGCCTTACCTTCTTGTCTCTTGAATCATTCATACACGGTGATGATTTTTCAAAGTAATTGAGTCTGTCTCTCGCTTCCTCGATTCTCTCGCTTTTAACCTCCTGATCTCATCTTGACAATATTGAATATCAGAGATGAGTTTAGACACTTGCGCTTCTTCGGAGCATTGAGTAACTTCGACTTTCTTTAGTCGTTTGTTAAATTTTTCTTTATCATTCAGAAAACTCTGTTTGAGTTGATTAAGCGATGATTTTATTTCAACAATGTCGGATTTAAGAAGGTGAGTTCTTTTATCTTTACATGGAAATATTTCCTCGAAAATCGAAGGGGTAAACTCTTCTTGTGTGTCTATAGTTGGAAGAATTCCAGAATCACAGACTTCTGCAATGGTTGCAACATGATCTATCTCATCAACTTGATTATTCTCATTAGGACAATAATCAAGTGTGGCAGTTTAAGCATTTCTTTTCCACTGTGTGTCCTTGGTTGGACAATCCGGAGAAATATGGCCAAAGCCTCTACACTTGTAGCATTGAGGAATAACATCATCATTATCCCAGGTGTCTTCATGTTTATGTGGAGGAACATTTTTCCTTTTTTACACATGTGATTCTCTTTTTTGATGTCTCAACAGTTTCTTGAATCGTTGAGTAATAAGAGACAAATTATGATTTAGTTCAGCTTCATCTTCAGTAGTAAGATCTTCATGATCATCGAAATCTTCCTAGTATTGAGTAGAAACCCCTTTTATAGCTTTATATTCCAGATTGTCCTTTTGTTTAGACAAATTTTCTTGATCAAATATGTTCAGTTTTCCAACTAGGGAACTTCTAGATAGAGACGAAAGATCATTAGCTTCAATGATTGCATGTTTTTTAGAATCGTATCTAGATGGCAATGATCTGAGAATTTTGCATACTATATCTTTTTCATAGATGGTCTTTCCAAGAGAGAAAGATGCATTAATTATCTTAGAGAGTTTAAGATAAAACTCTTCAAAGGTATCATTGTCATCCATTCGAAGGTTCTCCCAATCGAACATAAGAGTTTGAATTCTAGCTTCTTTCTCTGAAGTGTTTCCTTCGAATATGATCTGAAGGTTGTCCCAAGCTTCTTTCGAAGTTTGACATGTTGATACATGAAGTTGTAGGTCACGACTTACGGCATGTATTATAGCATTCAAACCATCTGAATTCTGCTTTGCAAGAGCCTTTTCTTAGTTTGAAAACTCCACTAAGCGTTTAAACTCAGTTTCCGAATTTCCTACCAATGGGTAATTATAACCGTCGACGAGTAATAGCCATGTATTAAAGTCTCGAGATTGAAGAAAAGATTTCATAGCAGATTTCCACTATAGATAGTTTGTTCCGTCAAATCTTGGCGGTACGTTAATTGAAGTCGATTCATGAGAACTCGAGTTCATTCTTATAGTTTGGATCGCACCAAACACAGATTGTTAGATCTTTTCGTGTTTGCCTGCTCTGATACCAATTGAAAAGGCGAGGGTACCCAAATATACCTCAAGATAAAACTTTTCCTACCTATAAGTCCTTTCTCCGAAAGTGATTGTCTATGGACTGAGTCGAGACAATACAACTAATCGGTTCACACTTCGTGTGATCGTCTATGGATACGAGATCGAGACAATACAACAACGAAGTATGTTACTTGATAAAAAGGTTTGGAATTAACCAAACACAATAGTATTCACTTATCAAGTAAATAGGAATTAACGTTTGTGTGATTTACTTTAATTATAATAAAATAATTATAATGCGGAAATATAAAGTAAATTACACAAACAAGATTTTGTTAACGAGGAAACCGCAAATGCGAAAAAACCCCGGACCTTATCCGAATTGAATACTCTCGTGATTAAGCCGCTACACAAAATTACACCTAACTTCGTATAGTTTATACCAAGCAACTAAACCTATAGTTCATCTAGTTCCGTCTGTATTACCACGCCTCCTACCTATGAATAAGTCACGTACTTGGAACAATTCCTTTGGTTCGTATTCCAAAAAGTAAAGGAACAACAAATATGTTTGGTATCAACTCTATTCAACCAAGTGATATGAGTCGGACAAAGGCTCTTCTGTTTATATTAATATAAACTCCTTCGTCAGGTCCTTAAATCTATCTTATATTCAATTACCGAAGTAATCGTTTAATTAAGCCAACAACACTATTAATCCAAATAATTGTGTTGATGCCGATATACTCAATTAATCAATCCAATCTATCTTAAAGATAAACTGATTATTAATTGGATCCCCTATTACCGAAACAAGTATTGTGCACACCAAAGATTATGAACCCATAAATTAGAAATCTTCAATATCTTCTTTGTCTTCAAATCTTCTTAGATCTTCAATAAACACCTGCACACAATCACTTGAATCTCTTGTGATCAATCACGCACAGAACGGAGTCTGTTAACAATGGATTATCACAAGATCGTCTTTAGAACTAACAATAGTCTAAAGATCCATGTCGAAACTCTGAACTAGTTTGAGTGAATCTTATATCATAAGAGAAGATTCTCAAGCATAAACAAACTAGGTGCAATCAAAGTTCAACCACCGTTAGTCAATCAAATCAATGAAAACAAAAGATAAACCGCAATTATCTAGTTTCCAACCAACGGTACTAATAGAGCTTCTCAATCCCAAAGAAGACTTTAAACTGAGCGGCCGTAAGAGATTTCGCCTAATTAGGTTACTCTCCTCTCCGAATTGGCGGCTACACCAGTAACAACACAACAAGAGGTAGTTTTTTGTTACGAAGGATTAGTTTGCTAGAAAGGCAAACTTCAAGTATTTATAGACAAGGAAGTTTGGACACCAAGGAATTTCCAAAACCGAAAATATTCTCAAGATATTAATTGAAGCACAAATTAGGTTTCCATAATTCCTGGAAATGCTCTGTCCAAAAATAATGATCGAAATCTCTCAAAAAATCTCTAATTAGTAAATGCACATTACTAATTCTTATTTTCCTAAAAATGAAGTTAATAACCTTAAATAAAAAGATGGGAACATTATCTATATACCCCTACTATGAGGCCCCTTGCAAATATACCCTTTTGAACTTTACAAATACCCCTAAGCTTAATACATTACTAAAATACCCTCTTTTATATAGTGTATTTACAAAAAGGCTAACCATTATTCAAAAAAAAAAAAAAAAAAAAAAAAAAAAAACCTCTACTACCCGCCACCACTATCCACCGCCGCCCACCAACCACCAATGACGACCACCACCACCAACCACCACCACCGCCGCCGACCACCACTGTCCACCACCGCTAACCACTAACCACCACCACCGCCAACCACCACAACTGTCCTCCACCGCCAACCACCACCAACCACCGCCTCCGCTAACCAACACCACCACTGCCACCAATCACACCTCCGCCGTAAATAACCGCCACCCACAGCCGCCACTAACCACCACCGCCGTCAACCACCGCCGCCGCCAACCACCGCCGACGACGACCACCACTACCATGTGGAGTCAACTAGTAGAAGTTGTGTCCATATCGGAGGAAACTAGCTCAAGTTGTCTCTAATAAATAGCGTCCATACCGGAGGCAACTAGATCAAGTTGTTTCCAATAAATAGTGTACAAGAACAAGTTGCAAAACAAAATGGAGCCAACTAACTCAATTTGTCTCCGAATCTGAGGCAACTAGCTCAAGTTGTCTTCAAAAGTGAAGGCAACTAGCACAAAGTTGTCTTCAAAAGTGAAAGCAACTAGCGCAAGTTGTCTTCATATATGTAGACAACTATCACAAGTTGTCTCCAAAAAATAAAAATTGTACACAAAAAAGTGAACCTAGTGTGAGTCGAACACACATCTTCTGACATATAGTCAGTTGTGCTACCATTGCACCACATATTCGTCAATACAAAGTAACATATCAAAATCACATACCAAAGACCCGCCACTTCATATCTCTTTTCAAAGGCATAACCAACAATTCGAACCACCACCAGACAGTATCACATCCTCGTTGTTCTGCTCTTTACTGACTGGATACACAAGCAGCAACAACACACAAGCATAGAAGATAGTTCAAGATGGAATCATTTCTTTCCTAGCTAGTTAACATAGTAGTGGTTCTTAAACCCATATTCAAAAGAACGTATGGGAAGTTGTTTCCAAAGATGGAAGCAACTTGTTCACCAATTATTGTTTTGTAAAGAACTCATACCCATCTTGCACAACCTGATTATCATATAATAACAACTAAGAGTACACAAGGGGAAATCTCTGTTAGATCAGGTGATGCAAGACTTAAGAACACCATCCAGTTGTAACCAACAATCATATTAAATAGTCTCATACATACCTCGACACCCACTGAAATGCGACTTATTTAGTTCTAGCAGAAGTAGGTGTTCGGCGATTTTCTTTGTCAAAGCTTGTCTAGGAGCCTGCACATTTTACAATAATTTCACAAAATCAGTACATAAGAGTTTGTTAGAACTGTAGACAGTAAAGAGCTCTAGAAATACTGTAAGAAAACAAAGTTGATATTTAATTTGATAAAATGAGGCAAAGTTGATACCGTAGGAGAAAAATGAACAAATCATCCAACTATTTTTTGTATCCAGTAAAAGCGATTAAAATAAGACAATTGCACGAGGATTCCAAGTGGAATGCAGGAACAAGTTTCTCAAAAAAAATGAAGCCAACTATCTAAAGTTGCCTCCTAATCTGGAATCAACTAGATCAAGTTTCTTCCGAATCTGGAACCAACTAGCTCAAGTTTCCTCCAAAAATGAAAGCAACTTTTTTAAGTTGTCCCCAGAATCTAGAGTCCAAGAGTGAAATTGAGAAAACTAGTTACAGATTAAACTAATGCATCAAGAAAGAGTATACCTGAAAAAATATAGAAGAGAATCCAAATATAAACTGCTTAGCCATCCTTATCGGATCACAAATGACATTTGAGATCCTTAAAATGCAAAAGATAATCTGTACAAGAACCATTTTTACATGACAAAAACATACTCAAACAAATAAAAAATAAAACCGAAAACCAATACGAATCTGAGGAGGCATGTATGTAGAAGTGTGAATATACACATGGATACTTTTTGTATGTCTAAAAAGTGTTAAAGCACAGTAGAGATTATAGAGCAGCAACAAATGGCTATGCATAATTAGTTTTTTTTGCAATTAATTACTTTGAGAAAACTGAGTATAAGCACCAAAATTATGAATATTCTTACAAGAAGAATGTGTAAAAGAAGTAACAAGATAACAAGCCAACCTGCACACACAATACACGTATTTATCTAGTCCACATTTATAGTCTTACTGCTGTCAGTAGACATACACCCACATCCATCCAAAATCTTGGTTTAAAAAGAGTTACCTTATGGTAGATGCACTGAATCCATTTTCCACAAGCACAAGCACTAAAATGTGCACTGAGTACTGATGGAGCATTACAAGTTCATCTAACATGTCTTCCACAACCAGCACAAATGCATCTCATGCTCCACACCTAAATCCTCCATTTCCACCAGCATCACCTCTAACTCCCCTGTCATCACCAATGGCAATAGCACCGCCAATCTGGGGTTTCATTATACGTTAATTGGTACTTTTTCAGGTTCTTCTGCCACTCCCAAACTTCAAACCATGCTGCAATATTCACCAATCAACAGTATTACTACCTCTAACACCTGCAATTAACAAGAACAATGGAAATGAAAGCTCAGAAATCTATATAACTTGAAATTTAAGCTTGATTTTATAAATTTAAACGTAAAGTTGTAGATCAAATCTAAAAGAAAAATGTTGAATTAAATTCTTTTTTTTCATGTGTGAATCAATAATATCGAGATGAATCAAATCGAGCTAAACACATAATTCAAGCCGAACCAAATCACAAATTGAAAAACATAAAAGCAAAAATTAAATGAATAAATTAGCTTTTAAGGTTCAATTATTTAAAGATTTCAAAGTTTCTTACCGATATTACCAAAAATCGAAACTCAAAATGAAATCTCTCAGTCTCCACAAATCTTCAACTTGAACTTGGAAATCCCCTCTTGAAACAGAAAAGAATAATAATAAGAAGATGATGATGATTTTCTCTCGATTTCAGTTGAATCTTCAACTGATTTTTCCGACGAAAATTTCTTCTTTCTTGGTTTTGCCGATGAAACCGGGCTGCTGCTAGTGGTGGTAATGGGTATAAATTGATTAAGTTGCTGTGAATCAACACAAACTAATCTTCCAAAATCTTTGAAAATAGATTCAAAATCATATACACACTGAATTATTTGGCTTCAGCGAATCGAACATGCAAAGATCTCTCTAAAATTTCTCTGAAATTATGAAATCGGAAACTAAAAAATCAGATCTATCGATCTCTGAATATGTGAAAACAATATTTCACCTATTAAGATGAAGAAAAATTAATAGCCAGTTGAAATCGAACATGCAACTGAGGCGGAGGGGGTAGTGGTGATGGCAGAGGCGGCATTGGTGGTGGTGCAGAGATAGAAGGAAAGAGAAGACAGAGAATTCGTTCTCAAATCTAAAATGAAATGGAAAAATAACGTAGGGAGGGTATTTGAGGGATTATTGACAAAATAGATTCCTTTTTGATTCCTTGGGGGTATTTGTTAAGGTGGTAAGGGTATTATTGAAGGCCCACTCATATGGAGGGTATATATAACATTCCCACTAAAAAGATTCTTAACTTATTTATGTTTCGATCCTGGGATTCTCTTCCCTTAGCTATTAAGGAATAACTTTTAACAATTAACATAATAAACATTCATAGAACGTGTTCAAAGTATGTCGACATCTTAACTTTGTAAGTTCTCTTTCACACTTACAACCTTGAAACCGATATGCCACACTTCCAAACAAGTTTAGAATTGGTTCATCTGACTTTCAAGAACTATGCGATTGATCAAATAACATTCAATCACAAATCATGGGTTTCATGGTTCTACCAAAACAAGTTTCGGTTCTACCTTCCATGTGAGTACTGTGCATAGTCACACTAGCTTTCCAAAATTCGGTTGACTAGGTAATAGGATCGGTTCCCCACATATATATGGTATCTAACTTATATGTGTAGCACATGTCCATAGGATCGGTTCCCCTTTGCCTAAAAACGTGTTGCACATTTCCATAGGATCGGTTCCCCTTTCTGCTCTAAACCTTGCTGCACCTCATACAAGGATCGGTTCCCCCTTGTGATGTACTGCACCTCATACAAGGATCTGTTCCCATTTGTGATGTACTGCACCTCTTACTAGGATTGGTTCCCCTTTCCCATATTTGGTCAGACATAAAATCACAAACCTGATCATACCATCTCAGGTGATTACTTAAGATCGGTTTCACTGATAAAAGTCATACCAATACATAAGTCAGGCCTTTGTGAATAGTTTTACCAAGAACACAACAAGTTATGAACGGTTATACTAAATCACACATATTGGATGTTCACAAGATATGCAATGAATAACAATCCCAATAACGCTTGGCGATTTCCTTTTCGATTCACAAACAAGTTTATGAACTTACTTCCTTAGATCACATGTAAAACATTATTCCCTAGGATGAAATCCTCACCTCATACCCATACATAATTACAATAGCATTCAAATGATTATGACGATGTCTTATCTACAAAGTTTAATGGTTAAGAAATAAACCTCGTATTGTATTCCTTAATACCATATCAATCTAGAGTTCAAATATTCTTCGTAGTTTTGTTTTCAATATGCGCGACTTGAAAGATGCGTTAGGGAATGAAACAGTTCAAGTCAAATATCACTAACCTCAAGTGGAAGGATGATTGTCGTCGTTGTAGCTCCTTGCTTCTTCACATCTTAATGTCTTCGCAATACTTGTAAAGTATCATTATCCTATTACTTTCAAGCTAACCTATACGAAGTTGACACTAGTACATAATCAAGCGACTCTTAACATGAGTTTTGATTCAATAAAATATGACAACCAAACTTGACATACCAACGCTTGGTGGGTTCAACCGAGCTATGCTCTAACAATCTCCCCCTTTGTGAATTTTGGTGACAAAACTCTTACATCATATGGATAAACAAATTACAATAATTCATTACACATACGATTGATTCCCGAATTCAAAGAAGACAAGAACTCGCTTACATTCAATCCTTGAAAATGCCGATGTTGACATTATAATAACAAAGATAATACTCCCCCTAAGGAAGATAGGTAGATATTCAATCCGCACGTCTTTGTTATACCACTTCATATGATATGTTACTCCCCCTTAGTCTGTGCTTTCACTCTTTAGTTTAGATAAAACGTTTAAGCACCAATGTTCTTTTCCTTATCAATACCAATCAATATAAAATTAATGCCAGTATTTCTTGTTTACTCCATATATTTCTCCCCCTTTTTGTCATAAAATGACAAAGAAACGAAAAAATAAAGGACAACATGAAAAGAATCTTACAAATCTCAAAATAGACTTGCAACCTGTAGAGTTAGGCACGAGGGTTCCACACACCATGTTTTGATAACCAGTATCAAAACCGAAACTACAAGTAGTTTTATTTTGATATGTTACCAAGGAAACAATTGTCCGAAACAGTTTTTCCATTTTAGTTTAGCAAACCAAAAACCAACTAAGCACATTAGTCCCTTTGCTAAACCGATTGTACAAAAACAATCGCTTAATTCGATAAGACCAAAATAAAGATAACTCTATTTTTCTCATTAGGTTCTAATTATCCATAAACTTAGACCTTTCAATTTTAAACAAGACAAGTACTAGGTTAGTTAACTAGCATTTCTTGTTAAGGCATTCGATTAGACTTGAATAACCGAAACCTCACTTCGATAAGTCTAACTAAGATCATAATTAACTTAGTTTCTCTTATCCGGAATCAAATTGGATTAAACAACTCATCCCGTAAACCTTTTATTTCGTTAAGCCATAAATAATTCCTACAAACCAAATAAATCAACTTGCATAATTATTCACCTCAACCGGAAGTAATTGAAACAACATAGACATTAAAAGCACCGCAATTGCACCGAAATTTTGTAAGCCTAAAAAATTGCAAGATAACAAAAGTTTTTCTTAACCGGAACCAATTGAATCACACACATCCACACACACATCATGGAATAAAACATCAATTGAACCGAAATTTTGTTAAGCAAAAGCAATATATATGAAATAAACTCAGGCTTTTCTTAAACAGGAAAACAATTAACTAACAAGATTGTTACCTCAAATTTCACATCCACTTCTCCAACATGATCGTATCTTCTTGCAGGGAGAATTGATATCTAAATATCATCATGTTGTCATCCTTATGCAAAAAAAAAGAATAACAACAACCAACCTTTAACAGAGAAAGGTTGAAAATCGGTTTTAACAATTGCAAGCAAAAGTTCAAAACCGTCGAAACACATATGCTTTTATGCTAAACCAAAACCGATTCAACATATTGTGTCTTTTTCACATATTGTTTCTACCAGAACCCCACATGATTCTTTGATAAAGCCTACCAACATGGGCTAGAACATAATCCTGCTAAATCAAAAAGTTACCCAAACCACAAGGGTTCACAATATATGAGATCGAATATTAGGGTAATAAAACCGAAATCAAACATCCCATAAACATACATAACAATAAGATAAAAGCATTCAAGCACAGGCTATGTAAACCGAAAACTATCACAAGAAAAATTATAAATCAAATAATTTTATTCATAATAGTTTTATTCATAATAGACCAATACAATCATTGAAAGAAATCAAAAATTGATGTCTATTTTTCTCATTTTTGAAACTCTAAAATCGACTTTTTAGAGTTTTCTTCCAAAACTGAAACCGGATCAACAGATTTTACCGGATTCCAATCATCTTCTATAATCACAAGTCTTGATTCAAGACTAACAACATTGTCATTTACTTCTTTAACTTCCTTCCTCAAATCCTTTTTCATGTTCCTTACTTCACATAAAATTAGATCTAACTTTAGTGAGAGATTCTTGAGAAGATTATCATTGAGAGAAGAGATCTCTTCATTGCGAACATCATGTTGAAGCTCTGGAGATTAATCAGAATCGCCATCAGAAGACTCGAGACGAAGTTTCTTGTTAGGAAACAATATAGTCCAGACCTTTTCGGTTTTGCGAGAATTGCAACTAGTGGTAGACATTCTGTCAGAACTCTATGAAAATGAAGTAAGATATCTTACCTCTTATAAGCTCTAGAACTTTTTCTCAAAGATCTTTGAGAATATTATTTTAATTAAATTCATAACCGAAAAATCAATTTTAGAAATATTTTATCCAAATATATACACCTATATCCTTACTTTATACTATCAAGGGTAACAAGTAAGGATTCATGATAATTGGTTAGGCTGTCACAATTTGGTTGTTGAATTTTCTTCCCTTGAAGATTTGAACAATATGTTTGAGCATTTAGATTTACCTCTTAATCTCGTTGTGAGATCATGATGCTCGAAGAGCTTATTCTCTTGTTTCGAAGAGACCTTTGATCTAAGCTTAGATCTTGATTTTCTGGTTTTATACAGTCTCTCTCTCTGTTTAGTATTCAGGCATTCCCTTTGAAAGTGCCCACTTTGTTTGCACAAGAAGCAAACACCAGAAATATTACGTTTTCTGGATTTAGATCCTTCAGACTTGTTTAGCCTTACCTTCTTGTCTCTTGAATCATTCATACACGGTGATGATTTTTCAAAGTAATTGAGTCTGTCTCTCAGTTCCTGATTCTCTGCTTTTAACCTCCTGATCTCATCTTGACAATATTGAATATCGGAGATGAGTTTAGACACTTGCGCTTCTTCGGAGCATTGAGTAACTTCGATTTTCTTTAGTCGTTTGTTAAATTTTTATTTATCATTCAGAAAACTCTGTTTGAGTTGATTAAGCGATGATTTTATTTCAATAATGTCGGATTTAAGAAGGTGAGTTCTTTTATCTTTACATGGAAATATTTCCTCGAAAATCGAAGGGGTAAACTCTTCTTGTGTGTCTATAGTTGGAAGAATTCCAGAATCATAGACTTCTGCAATGGTTGCAACATGATCTATCTCATCAACTTGATTATTCTCATTAGGAAAATAATCAAGTGTGGCAGTGTAAGCATTTATTTTCCACTGTGTGTCCTTGGTTGGACAATCCGGAGAAATATGGCCAAAGCCTCTACACTTGTAGCATTGAGGAATAACATCATCATTATCCCAGGTGTCTTCACGTTTATGTGGAGGAATATTTTTCCTTTTTTACACATGTGATTATCTTTTTCGATGTCTCAACAGTTTCTTGAATCTTTGAGTAATAAGAGACAAATGATGATTTAGTTCAGCTTCATCTTCAGTAGTAAGATCTTCACGATCATCGAAATCTTCCGAGTATTGAGTAGAAACCCCTTTTATAGCTTTATATGCCCGATTGTCCTTTTGTTTAGACAAATTTTCTTGATCAAATATCTTCAGTTTTCCAACTAGGGAACTTCTAGATAGAGACGAAAGATCATTAGCTTCAATGATTGCATGTTTTTTAGAATCGTATCTAGATGGCAATGATCTGAGAATTTTGCATACTATGTCTTTTTCGAGATGGTCTTTCCAAGAGAGAAAGATGCATTAATTATCTCAGAGAGTTTAAGATGAAACTCTTCAAAGGTATCATTGTCATCCATTCGAAGGTTCTCCCAATCGAACATAAGAGTTTGAAGTCTAGCTTCTTTCTCTGAAGTGTTTCCTTCGAATACGATCTTAAAGGTTATCCCAAGCTTCTTTCGAAGTTTGACTTGTTGATACATTAAGTTGTAGGTCACGACTTACGGCATGTATTATAGCATTCAAACCATCTGAATTCTGCTTTGCAAGAGCCTTTTCTTAGTTTGAAAACTCCACTAAGCGTTTAAACTCAGTTTCCGAATTTCCTACCAATGGGTAATTATAACCGTCAACGAGTAATAGCCATGTATTAAAGTCTCGAGATTGAAGAAAAGATTTCATAGCAGATTTCCACTATAGATAGTTTGTTCCGTTAAATCTTGGCGGTACGTTAATTGAAGTCGATTCATGAGTACTCGAGTTCATTCTTATAGGTTGGATCGCACCAAACACAGATTGTTAGATCTTTTCGTGTTTGCCTGCTCTGATAGCAATTGAAAAGGCGAGGGTACCCAAATATACCTCAAGATAAAACTTTTCCTACCTATAAGTCCTTTCTCCGAAAGTGATTGTTTATGGACTGAGTCGAGACAATACAACTAATCGGTTCACACTTCGTGTGATCGTCTATAGATACGAGATCGATACAATACAACAACGAAGTATGTTACTTTATAAAAAGGTTCGGAATTAACCAAACACAATAGGATTCACTTATCAAGTAAATAGAAATTAACGTTTGTGTGATTTATTTTAATTATAATAAAACAATTATAATGCGGAAATATAAAGTAAATGACATAGCAATATTTTGTTAACGAGGAAACCGCAAATGCAGAAAAACCCCGGGACCTTGTCCAGAATTGAATACTCTCATGATTAAGCCGCTACACAAAATTACACCCAACTTCGTTTAATTGAGACCAAGCAACTAAACCTATAGTTCTCCTAGTTCCGTCTGTATTCCCACGCCTCCAACCTATGAATAAGTCAGGTACTTGGAACAATTCCTTTGGTTCGTATTCCAAACAGTAAAGGAACAACAAATCTGTTTGGTATCAACTCTATTCAACCAAGTGATATGAGTCGAACAAAGGCTCTTCTGTTTATCTTAACATAAACTCCTTCGTCAGGTCCGTAGATCTATCTTATGTTCAATTACAGAAGTAATCGTTTAAGATTAAGCCAACAACACTATTAATCCAAAGAATTGTGTTGATGCCGATCTACTCAATTAATCAATCCAATCTATCTTAAAGGTAAACCGATTATTAATTGGATCCTCTTTTACCGAAACAAGTATTGTGCACACCAAAGATTATGAACCCAAAAATCAGAAATCTTCAATATCTTTGTCTTCAAATCTTCTTAGATCTTCAATAAACACCTGCACACAATCACTTGAATCTCTTGTGATCAATCACGCACAGCAACGGAGTCTGTAACAATGGATTATCACAAGATCGTCTTTAGAACTAACAACATTCTAAAGATCCCTATCGAAACTCTGAACTAGTTTGAGTGAATCTTATATCATAAGAGAAGATTCTCAAGCATAAACAAACTAGGTGCATTCAAAGTTCAACCACAGTTAGTCAATTAAACCAATGAAAACAAAAGATAAACCGCAATTATCTAGTTTCCCACCAACGGTACTAATAGAGCTTCTCAATCCCAAAGAAGACTTTAAACTGAGCAGCCGTAAAAGATTTCGTTTAATTAGGTTACTCTCCTCTCCGAATAGGCGGCTACACCAGTAACAACACAACAAGAGGTAGTTTGTTGTTACAAAGGATTAGTTTGCTAGAAAGGCAAACTTCAAGTATTTATAGACAAGGAAGTTTGGACACCAAGGAATTTCCAAAACCGAAAATATTCTCAAGATATTCATTAAAGAACAAATTCGGTTTCCATAATTCCTGAAATGCTCATCCAAAAATAATGATCGAAATCTCTCAGAAAATCTCTAATTAGTAAATGCACATTACTAATTATTATTTTCCTAAAAATGAAGCTATTAACCTTAAATAAAAAGATTCTTAACATATTTATGTTTTCGATCCTGGGATTCTATTCCCTTAGCTATTAAGGAATATCTTTGAATAATTAAAATAATAAACATTCATAGCACGTGTTCAAAGTATGTCGACATCTTAACTTTGTAAGTTCTCTTTCACACTTACAACCTTGAAACCGATTTGCCACACTTCCAAACAAGTTTAGAATTGGTTCATCTGACTTTCAAGAACTATGCGATTGATCAAATAACATTCAATCACAAATCATGGGTTTAATGGTTCTACCAAAGCAAGTTTCGGTTCTACCTTCCATGTGAGTACTGTGCATAGTCACACTAGCTTTCCAAAATTCGGTTGACTAGGTACTAGGATCGGTTCCCCACATATATATGGTGTCTAACTTATATATGTTGCACATGTCCATAGGATCGGATCCCCTTTGCCTAAAAACGTGTTGCACATGTCCATAGGATTGGTTCCCATTTCTGCTATAAACATTGATGCACCTCACATAAGGATCGGTTCCCTTTTGTGATAAACTGCACCTCTTACTAGGATCGGTTCCCCTTTCCCATATTTGGTCAGACATAAAATCACAAACCCGATCATACCATCTCAGGTGATTACTTAAGATCGGTTTCACTAATAAAAGTCATACCAATACATAAGTCGGGCCATTGTGAATAGTTTTACCAAGAACACAACAAGTTATGAACGGTTATACTAAATCACACATATTGGATGTTCACAAGATATGCAATGAATAACAATCCCAATAACGCCTGGCGATTTCCTTTTCGATTCACAAACAAGTTTATGAACTTACTTCCTTAGAACACATGTAAAACATTGTTCCCTAGGATGAAATACTCATCTCATACCCATACATAATCACAATAGCATTCAAATGATTATGGCGATGTCTTATCTACAAAGTTTAAAGGTTAAGCAATAAACCTCGTATTGTATTCCTTAATACTATGTCTATCTAAAGTTCAAATATGCTTCGCAGTTTGTTTTCAATATGCACAACTTGAAAGATACGTTAGGGAATGAAACAGTTCAAGTCAAATATCACTAACCTTAAGTGGAAGGATGATTGTTGTCGTTGTAGCTCCTTGCTTCTTTACATCTTCAAGTCTTCGCAATACTTGTAAAGTCTCATTATCCTAATACTTTCAATCTAACCTATATGAAGTTGACTCTAGTACATAATCAAGCGACTCTTACCATGAGTTTTGATTCACTAAAATATGACAACCAAACTTGACATACCAACGCTTGGTGGGTTCAACCGAGATATGCTCTAACACTCTTCATTCCTAGCAGGCATGGTTCTATCTAGCAGGGCAGGTGCTGTTGTAGCTGAGCGTTTAACAGCTTCACAAAGTTCAGAGGATGCCTGAAAGCGCAGATTCTCCAGCATAGCACGATAGATGGGTACCATCCTATTAATGCATAATTCTACCAATCGTTGTTCAGTCATATTTGGATCGTGACAATCCAGTGCCTGAATTCTGAACCTCTTGACATAATCATTTGGATGTTCGTTGTTTCATTGAAATATTCTTCCTGAGTCTGATAGAGTGATTTTCCCAGACACAAAGAAATATTTCTTCTTCAGCATTACCCATTCCCATAGTCAAAGGAAATGTGGGAGACATGAGTCCTTTTTGTGCAGCAATTTCTCAGATCTCCTCTACGTGAGGTTATCTCGGTTGTGGATTCTTTCTCGACATGATGACGTGGGCATCGTTATCTTCTTGAGGTTGCTCTCTTGAGGTGTCGGCTCCAGTAGATCTGAGAAACGAATTCAAACCCTAAAAAAATGCACTGCACGGGAGTACTTTTAGATTCGAGAGATCAATCTGTGAGACTCTGGCCTAAACCAAGAAATGGCCGTTCCAGATTCAATTCGGTCACAAGGTGAAGGAGAAGGGTTGATCTTAGGGAGGGAAGCGAAGAAGTTGTTTGAGATCAGAATGTTAAATTATGAAGGTGTGGCTGTTTTATGACTTGTATCAGAAAATGGTTTCTGGCTACTTATGTTGATAACACTTATGTTGTTATTGTCGAAATAGATTGAAAACCTATTTATACAAGTCACTGAGCGCACCCTGACCTCGTAGGAAGTGGAGGAGATTAAGTAGTGGAGCAGTGGGGTTGTGTAAGAGGTGGTGATCATCACGTTTCCATTATGAGGGAAGACTGTTCACACCTTCACCCATTACTCTTATCGTTGTTAACCGTCCGTCCTTTCCTGACACTTTCTCGTAGTGGGCGCGTTGCACGCCGCACGCTGTAAACCGCCAGACCAATACCCCAGTGAGCATCCCCCAGTTTGTGACACATTCGATGTCTCGAGTAAATGGGTCAAGTCGTGGGACTTGACGTACAGAATAGCACGCGGCGCTATTAGGTTAAATAACTAAGTTATTTGTGAAGCCTATATTCATAAAATATCGTATGTATTCGATGCACGTAAAGCATCGCTTTTAAGCAAGCAGCTCAAAAGAATCAATGTGCATGGAGCATCGTTGTTTTAGAGCTTGTCTAAATTAGTCGCGAGTCGATCGTCTTAAAAAGAAGAGCGTGACCGGACAACTTTGGGCGATCGTTTGGTAGCTCTAGGGGTGAGCTGTAGCTCGGTCGAACGCTCCTTACGGGAGGGGGTGACCGGTGATCATAGCGGCACCCCATCGATCATCTAGTATCCGATCTAAACCGTCCGAACAAGATAGCGAAGTTGGACGGACGAGATGGTTTTGTGGCAGCTGCTTGCTGTCGTTGATTTAGGGTTTGGATGTCATGCGACCAACCCTAGTTTGGCTCATCGAATCAAAGCGCTAGGCGCTGATTTGAACAGGACGATCGACCATGTGCAAAGACGGGCCACTTGTGAGCACGCTTACATCTTCTGGGCTATTTAATCCACTCGATTTGGCTGGCGAAGATGGGTGGTCATGATCGATTTGCGACAGTAGCATACTGGCGCAAATATAAATTAGGGTTTTAAAACGGCCGCGTCCATCCTAGTTCGATCGAACAGTTTGATGCGTCATTGACTTCCCATGAGAAAGTCGATCGACCGGGAATGAAATTGGGCCGGCGGTGAACGCATTGGCATCTCTTTAATCGTGCGGGATACGATCTAGGTCGTTCAACTTGGCTGTCTAAGTTGGATGGATGTGATGATTTGCGATAGTTGTATGTTGTCGCAACCCAAATTAGGGCTTTGGAATAGCGGCGTTCGCCCTAGTTTGGGCAAACGATCTGACGCCCTCTGGACCTGTCGCGGGCAGGTCGATCGACCAAGGGAGAAGTTGGGACGCCAATGGGTATGCTGGCGCCTCTTTGATCATTCTAAGGAAGATCTCAGCCATCCAACTATGCTGGCTAAGTTAGACACTCATGATGTATTTGAGGCCGTTTTTGCTGGTCTTAGCTCGTTTGAGCTTATTTTTCAAATAGCGCTAACACCCATATTAGGGTTAACGTTCGAAGTGCTTGCGGGTGTACTAGATGGAATCCGTTCGGTCGGGATGTTAGTGGGCCCGCAGGTGGTCATCATGATGATCACCTAGTTTCGCTAGGAGTAGGCTAGGCTTGTTGAATTGTGTGGCCAAATCGTGTGGCCGTGATCGTTTTTTAAGACTGATATGGACAGTCTAGATTTTCCTTAAGGAATTTAAACGCGTTCGATCGCGCTAACTTTTAATTAAAAAGTTTGTAAACACGCTGATCTCTTTATAGAGAGTAGCGTGGCCTACGTGAGTGTTTTCATGCAGGTCTCAATACTGACACTTCGAGAGATTCATGCTACTACGCTGCGAGAGAACATTAATCGTCATGTCATGCCAATATTGAGAGTTCGGTTGGGAACATTGCATAGGAAAATACTAGGCAGGCATGAGTGAATAATGTCGGTGGAATATAAAATTCACATTTGGGATTGTTGTTGCACGCACCATTTTGAGTAAATTTCATACATACACATAAATTGAATTGCTCAATACATATGTGAGCGAAGAGGCTAAAGCACTCATTGCTGTTAAATGGCTTATGTTCCTTTGCAGGATGACAACACATTAAATACAGGGTTTACGATTTTAGCCATTGAACTAAAAACCACCATCAACACTAGCCTTGCTAGGGTTACCAAGTGCCCGACTCGTCTTCTCTGTTTCCATTTTAAACAACAAACATTCAAAAAATAATGCTAAAACCATTAACAAAACCGTACCTGAGTAACAATACACACCAGGTATTTGAAAGCTGTATCTTTGTCCTATATATGGGGTCTCTCATCTACTCGTATCACTCGAGTATGTGAAACATTGGGGTACCACGACATGTAACCTGGTATTGCCTCATCATCTGTTTTTGATCGACCATCCATACCATATCCTTCCCAATATTCACATGATGGTAAAGGGTGGTGACCAATCTCAATATCATTATCGAATGACTCGCTTTTTTTCTCATTGATTTTAAACTTCTTGATATTCTTTGGGATTTTTTGTACGTATCCGGATTGTCTTGGGACTCTCGTCGGGTTGTACATTACATATCCTCTTGGGTGAAACAAAGACCCAAAATAATTTTCTTGCTCGACGCACCCAACCATCTTTCCTTTTCCTTTAGCCAAATCCTTCTTGTAAGGGTCAAAGACAATATCTTTCGTCGTCAAGTTGTCCAATTGGCGTCTCAACTTCAGATAATACTCTTTTCGGGACTTCGGCTTATTGTTGTAGGTGTACATGTCTCTATAACAGTTACCGTCCCATTGCTTGTTCACAAAATCCCTTTCAGCAAATATTGGGAAGTGCAAATATATCCACGCCTGCAGAAAAGCCATATTCCCTCCGGTTTGGTTCCTTTGAGCCCTAGAAACCTTTCTCAACTCATTCAACGAGTCTTCAAGGATGGCAGACCCCCAAGAGTATTCGTGAATCTTGTCAAATGGTTGCAACAGCTGAATAAAGTTGGCGTTCACACGGGCACCGGAAACATCTGGGAAGATAACATCTCCCAAGGTAGAGGACATACACATTGGCTGTGGCGAAGATACGTTTCCTGGTCACCTCTTTTCCCTCAGCACGAAGCTTCATTGTTCCCAGGAAGTTTTTCGTCAAGCATGGAGTCTGGATATCCTCTGCTTTGATTGACCTACTAGCATCTCTGACTTGGTCTTCTCCTCATCCCATTGGAACACATTCTTGGTGAACTCGTAAATCTTATCCCACTCAAGCTATTGCGCATATCCTTCGTGCTTCACGGCTTTACCTTCTATGCTTAACCCGGTAATGAACTTCGCATCATTTGGAGTTATCGTTATTTCGCCAAATGGAAGATGAAAAATATTTGTTTCCCCGTAAAATCTCTCGGCAAAAGCGGAACAAAAAGGTTTGTCGTAACCAAGAACCAAATTGTCGACCGCAGGTAACAACCCCGTAGATTTGACTAGCTACATTACTTCCTCAACTTCTCCAACAGTTGATTCTGGTGCTTCTAGTGGCCAATTCTTCATCATACTCACTGACGTTCCTGGATTCATACAACGAACAACATCCTTGTGATCCTATAAAACAAAACAAATCCGATGGACAATAATAAAAAACTACACGGATAATAAGTCTTATGTTACATATCATAAGGTTTAGGTAGTTACTATGGTATGCCAGTCGACAACGTCCCAACTCTATTTATAACCCCATAACAACTTTCCCCCATCACCGGGTAACCCGTAAACGGGATCAGTAGGGCCGCGAGGAAACATCTTCATCGGGTCGGGCATGTGGTCCCATTTCTTATTCTTTGGACCATCATTCTTACCATCCGTCTTACCTTGTTCTTGAGCTTCTGCTCCTTCGACTTGTTGTTGAACTTCTCCTCGTTGGACTTGTTCTTGCTCTTGTTCTTGAACTTCTCATATCTCTTCATCAACTTCATTGTCCTTTTCTTCTTCATCACCTTCATTATCATTTTCTTCTTCATAACCTTCATTCTCATTTTCTTCTTCATCAACTTCCTTTCCACCACTTTCTTATTCATTGATCTCTTTGCCATTTCTTCATTAACTTCATCCTCACCATTTTCTTCTTCATCAACTTCTCCATCACCACCTCCTTCTTCAGTAAGTGTATCAGAATCAAATTCTTCTTGTGTTGGTTGCTCCGCTTGAGGTGGTGGGTCATTGATGCGGATCCCTTTGGCTTTACTCCCTGAGCCCCTTCGGTGGGAAGCATTCAAATTTTTACCACCCTCTCGATGATATCCCAAACTCTGAGGAGAATCAAAGTCATTTTTCCTCTTATATTTCTTTTTGGCTTGCCGTTGTTGCTTTCCCTTGTTTGGCCTGTAGAATACGGAGATAAGCGACAAAAACCAATAGAATAAATGCATATTTTTGAATTCAAGATATACAATCGGTTTACTCGATACACATTTAAAATCTGATTCCTAACATAACACATAACAATCGGATTATATAAGTGCTCATGTAATCCGATTCTAATAAAAAAAAGTAACAGAAAAATTGGGCATTTCTTCTTACAAGAATCGGTTTACTCGATGAAAAGACGAGGGTACCCAATACACCATAATCTTTAATTTATCCACCTATAAGTCCTCTTACCGAAAGTGATTGTCTATGGACAAAGTCAAGATAATACTACAAATCGGTATTTACACTTTGTGTGATTGTCTATGGATACGAGATCGAGACAATACGACTACCAAAATTGTGATTACTTGATAATAGGTTTGGACTTAACCAAACTCTATAGGATCACTATCAATTAAAACAAAGTTAACGTTTGTGTATTTTACTTCTAATTATAATAAACAATTATAATGGCGGAAATAGAAAAGTAAAAGACACGACAAGGTTTTGTTAGTGAGGAAACCACAAATGCAGAAAAACCCTGGGACCTAGTCCAAAATTGAGTACTCTCAGAATTAAACCGCTATACAAAATCTAAACCAACTTCGTATAGTTGAGACGAAGCAACTACCCCTAGTTCACTTAGTTTCCTCAGTATCCCTGCGCTTGCGACTTCGATAAGTGCACACAATGGAACAATTCATTTGGATCGTATTCCAAACAGTAAAGGAACAACAAATCTGTTTGGTAACAACTCTATTGATTCTTTAAGATAAGAATCTCAAGTCATATGCAAAGGCTCTTCCATTTAATCTAATAAACTCCTTTGCCTGGTTAGATCAATCTATCTAATAACTGCAAAAGTAGTCAAGTTTATATTCACACTCAATCCAAATTCTCAAAGAGATTGAAAAGGCGAGGGTACCCAAATATACCTCAAGCTAAAACTTTTCCTACCTATAATTCCTTTCTCCGAAAATGATTGTCTATGGACTGAGTCGACATAATACAACTAATCGGTTCACACTTCGTGTGATCGTCTATGGATACGAGATCGAGACAATACAACAACGAAGTATGTTTACTTGATACAAAGGTTCGGAATTAACCAAACACAATAGGATTTCTTATCAAGTAAATATGAATTAACGTTTGTGTGATTTACTTTAATTATAATAAAACAATTATAATGCGGAAAATAAAAGTAAATGACATGGCAAGATTTTGTTAACGAGGAAACCGCAAATGCGAGAAAAACCGGGACCTTGTCCGAAATGAATACTCTCAGGATTAAGCCGCTACACAAAATTACACCTAACTTCGTATAGTTGAGACCAAGTAACTAACCCTATAGTTCACTTAGTTCCGTCTGTATTCCCACGCCTCCGACTTGTGAATAAGTCACGTACTTGGAATAATTCCTTTGGTTCGTATTCCAAACAGTAAAGGAACAACAAATCTGTTTGGTATCAACTCTATTCAACCAAGTGATATGAGTCGGACAAAGGCTCTTCTGTTTATCTTAACATAAACTCATTCGTCAGGTCCTTAGATCTATCTTATGCTCAATCACCCAAAGGTAATTGATAAGATTTTTAATTATTGTTGTAGTAATATAAGGATTCGAACTCTAAGACTTGTGAAGATTAAATTTAAGGATTTAATGAAAATAATAAAAGCGAGAGTTACTGGGACTAGGATTCCACCGAGTTCATATCATAGGGCTCAATTATTTATTCTCAACAATTATCGCTCAATAAATAAAATAACATCGACTCTTGTTTTACCAAAGTAGATTCTCAAAATATTAGTTATAAATCGTAAGCATGGGACATCAAACATCTAAGCAAGCATGACCCATCAAATAAAATAATAACTAATTAATTCAAATCATAATTCTATTTTAATTAGTGCAAAAGTCATATAGAAAATAAAATAAATTCACCCATGTATGATGTTCGGCTTCCTCCGTCGACCCAGTGTTGGGGTTTAGCTTCTCATGATGAAAACACACTCAAAAATATAACTCATACCTCAAATGGTGTTTTTATTGAAGAAAACTAATAATACAATGAATCTGCAACGCTGTATCGGCGTTACAGAAGTCACCGTTACAAGAGTTGTTGCAAATTCAAAATAAACGTGCCAAACTGACTGTTATGAGTACTGTTTATAAACGACAGTTCTCTGCGACAGTCAGTAGGCGTCAAATGTTCTTCTTCTTCTCTGCAGCAGCAGAGAAATCTGCTCTGCAACCCTCTGTTCTTCCCCACTCTCACTCGATATCCTTCTATGTGGTCAGAGCACCTTATTTATACTCCACTGGATCATCAAATCTCTGTCATAAATCAAGAATATTTTCTTTTACTCGGGGATGATATTCTTCCATATTTACGTGATTCTTCCCTTGTTTCTTTCCTCCACGCATATGTTTTATCTCAGCACACTCCTTACACGCTGAATACAACTCCAAGACAGAGTAAAAATCGTGCAAGCATAATATATTCACGTAATCTTCTTAACAGAATCCCATGAAACTCTCGTGCTCTGTTTTCTCCAATCCACGTAACCATCCCACTTTTCTCGATTCCAACTCATATACCAGCCCTGTTTTAGTCAAACAGGATATCCTAGACTGATTTCATCGATTTAATCTCCTTTGTAAATTTCCAAATCCAAAACAGCACCTCTCGGGTCTTCAAACTCCCTGATTTGCTTCAAATATGAATATCCAGCCCATTCTAATCGAAACCATCGACCATACCATTCCTGTTTGGTAAAAATAAACAGACCCAATGAGTTTCAGCCATTGAATCTACTTAAATCTCCTCCAAAACACGAACCCTAATTCTGCCTGTGTATACTCCAAATTCCCGCCATTTTCTAAATTTGAATTTGGGAAGAAGATGTCCTCCCCCTTAATCCTGTACAGGTGTCCCTTTAGCACTTGCCTTATGGTGGTGTGTAAATAGTAAGGAAGATGCCCCTTATCCGTTGAGGTACCCCTTAATAATTGAGGTGCCCCTTATCCAAAACTGAGAGTCCGAATAACATGTGTCCTCCGGGGTACAAAAACCACTTTTCGAGCAACTTTCTCCATAAGAGCTTATTTCACAAAAACTCCTACAAGCAAGTTTATTAGTGATAAAATGAGTCCCAGCTAATGTATTTATGGGTGAAAATGCATTGCACTTTCGTTCTCATCAGTAATCGTCTAAGATTAAGCCAATCAATACCTTTAATCATAACGAAACGTATTGATGCCGATCTACTCAACTAATCAATCCAATCTACCACAAGGATAAACCGATTATTAATTGGATCCTCTTTTACCCAAACAAGTATTGTGCACACCAAAGATTATAAAACCCAAGTCAGATCTTCAATATCTTCTTTGTCTTCAAATCTTCTTAAATCTTCAATAAAAACCTACACACAATCACTTGAATCTCTTGTGATCAATCACGCATTTAACGGAGTCTCAGTAACAATGGATTATCACAAGATCGTCTTTAGAACTAACAATAGTCTAAAGATCCTCAACCGAAACTCGAACTAGTTTGAGTGAATCTTATATCATAAGAAAAGATTCTCAAGAATAAACAAACTAGGTGCAATCAGATTTCAACCACCGTTAGTCAATCAAATCAATCAAAAACAAAGATAAGCCGCAATTATCTAGTTTCCCACCAACGGGTTGCGATAGAGCTTCTCAATCCCGAAGAAGACTTTAAACTGAGCGGCCGTAAGAGATTTCGCCTAATTAGGCGGCTACAATAGTAACAACAACAAAAGAGTAAATTTGTTGTTACAAAGGATTAGTTTGCTAGAAAGGCAAACTTCGTGTATTTATAGACAAGGAAGTTTGGACACCAAGGAATTTCCAAAACCGAAAATATTCTCAAGATATTCATAAAAGCACAAATTCGGTTTTCATAATTCCAGGAAATGTTCTGTCCAAAAATAACGATCGAAATCTCTCGGAAAATCTAATTAATAAATGCACATTACTAATTCTGTAATTTCCCTACAAAATGAAATTAATAACCTTAATTAAAAGATTCTTAACTTACTTATGTTTCGATCCTATGATTATCTTCCCTTAGCCGTTAAGGAACATCTTTAAACAATTATAGAAATAAACATTCACAGCACGTGTTCAAAGTTTGTCGACATCTTGACTTTGTAAGTTCTCTTTCACACTTACAACCTTGAAACGATTTGCCACACTTCCAAACAAGTTTAGAATTGGTTCATCGACTTTCAAGAACTATGTGATTGATCAAACCAACATTCAATCACAATCATGGGTTTATGGTTCTACCAAAACAAGTTTCGGTTCTACCTCATTTTGAGTACTGTGCATAGTCACACTAGCTTCCCAAAAGTTCGATTGACTAGGTACTAGGATCGGTTCCCCACATATATATGGTATCTAACTTATATGTGTTGCACATGTCCATAGGATCGGTTCCCTTTTCTGCTATAAACCTTGGTGCACCCCATACAAGGATCGGTTCCCTTTGATGTATTGTACCCCTTACTAGGATCGGTTCCCTTTCCCTTACAAGGATCGGTTCCCTTTCCCTTACAAGGTCAGACATACAAAATCCGATCATACCACAGGGGATTACTTAAGATCGGTTTTACTAATAAAAGTTATACCAATACACAAGTCGGCATTTGTGAACAGTTCTACCACGAACATAACAAGTTGTGAGCGGTTATACTCTATCACACATATTGGTTGTTCATAAGATATGCAATGAATAACAAAACCAATAACACCTGGCAATTTCTTTTTCGGTTCACAAACAAGTTTATGAACTTACTTCCTTAGAACACACGTAAACATTTTTCCCTAGGATGAAATCCTCACCTCATACCCATACATAATCACAATAGCATTCAAATGATTATGGTGATGTCTTATCTACAAAGTATAATGGTTAAGCAATAAACCTCGTATTGTATTCCTTAATACTATGTCTATATAGAGTTCAAATATGCTTCGCAGTTATGTTTTCAATATGCACGACTTGAAAGATACGTTAGGGAATGAAACAGTTCAAGTCAAATATCACTAACCTCAAGTGAAAGGATGATTGGTATCGTTGTAGCTCCTTGCTTATTCACATCTTCAAGTCTTCGCAATACTGTCTCATATCCTAATACTTTCAAGCTAACCTTTACGAAGTTTAACTTTAGTACATAATCAAGCGACTCTTAACATGAGTTTTGATTCACTAAAATATGACAACCAAACTTGACATACCAACGCTTGGTGGGTTCAACCGAGCAATGCTCTAACAATCTCCCCCTTTTTCAATTTTAGTGACAAAACTCTTACATCATATGGATAAACAAATTACCATAATTCATTACAATCCGCTTGATTCCCGATTCAACAAAGACAAAGAAACGCTTACATTCAATCCTTGAAAATGTCGTTGTTGACATTATAATAACAAAGCTATTACTCCCCCTAAGGAAGATAGGTAGATATTCAATCCGCACATCTTTGTTATACCAATCATATGACATGTTACTCCCCCTTAGTCTATGCTTTCACTCTTTCGTTAGATAAAAATATTCAAGTACCAATGTTCTTTTCCCTAGCGATGCCAATCAATATAAATATCAATACCATCATCACCTGTTTACTCCGTATATTTCTCCCCCTTTTTGTCACAAAAATGACATAGAAACAAAAAAATATAGGACAACACGAAAAGAATCTTACAAATCTCAGAATATACTTGCAAACCTGTAGAGTTTGGCATGAGGGTCCCACACATCATGTTCTGATAACCAATATCAAAACTGAAACTACAAGTAGTCTTATTTTGATATGTACCAAGGAAACAATTGTCCCAAACAATTTTCCAATTTAGTTTAGCAAACCAAAAACAACTAAGCATATTAGTCCCTTTGCTAAACCGATTGTTCAAAAACAACCGCTTAATTCGATAAGACCAAAATAAAGATAAACTCCATTTTTCTCATCGGGTTCTAATTATCCATAAACATAGACGTTTCAATTTTAAACAAGACAAGTACTAGGTTAGTTAACTAGCATTTCTTGTTTAGGCATTCGATTAGACTTGAATAACCGAAACCTCACTTCGATAAGTCTAACTAAGATCAGAATTAACTTAGTTTATCTTATCCGGAATCGAATTGGACTAAACAACTTATCCCGTAAACATATTATTTCGTTAAAGCCATAAATAATTCATACAAACCAAAATAAATCAACTTGCATAATTATTCACTTCAACCGGAAGCAATTGAAACAACATAGACATTATAAGCACCGCAATTGCACCGTAATTTTGTAAGCCTAAACGATTGATACCATACAAAAGCAAGATAGCAATAGTTTTTCTTAACCGAAACCAATTGAATCACACATCCACACACGCATCATGGAATAAATATCAATTGAACCGAAATTTCGTTAAGCAAAAGCAACAAATATATATATAATATAAACTCAGGCTTTTCTTAAACAGGAAAACAATTAACTAACAAGATTGTTACCTCAAATTTCGCATCCACTTCTCCAATATGATTGCATCTTCGTCTAGGGAGAATTGATATCGAAATATCACCACGTTGTCATCCTTATGCGTGAACAAAAGAATAACAACACACCTCAACCTTTACCAGAGAAAGGTTGAAAACCGGTTTAACAATTGCAAGCAAAAGTTGAAAACCGTCGAAACACATATGCTTTTATGCTAAACCAAAACCGATTCAACATATTGTGACTTTTTCACATATTGTTTCTATTAGAACCCCTCATAATCCTTTGATAAAGCCTACCTACAAGGGCTAGAACTTAATCCCGCTAAATCAAAAAGTCACCCAAACCATGAGGGTTCACAATATATGAGATCGAATATTAAGGTAGTAAAACCGAAATCAAACATCCCATAAACATACATAGCAATAAGGTAAAAGAAATTAAGCACAGGCTATGTAAACCAAAAACTATCACAAGAAAAATTACCAATCAAATAATTTTATTCATAATAAGATAGTTTTATTCATGATAGACTTTATTGAAATAAATCAAAAACTACTGTCTATTTTTCTTGAAGAGTTTTAATCTTCTTTCACTTGCTCATTAGAGTCTTCTTCAGACACAAACTTTTGTTCTTCTTTTAGGAACTCATCATTGATTGCTATGATTCCTTCCAGAGTTTCTGGATCATTTGTGTGTACAAACAAAAATTGTCTCTGAATACAGTCTAGTTGTCTTCCAAGACGCAAGATGTGAAACATGAGATCTCCACTACTGTAGATTTGATCATGTGAGATACTTGATCCCTTTTGAGCACCATACATCCGGTTAATGACTGCTTGAGAGATAGTTTTAATAACTTTCCCATCTTCACAGTTGTTCCCCATTGCTTTTTCACACACTTTGGTGATGAGACAGGGATATCCAAGATTTCTATGGAATCCCGTAACATTGAGAGATTCAATGATTTTAAATATTTGATTGATAATCATTCCACAGATATCAATTTGTTTCTTGCCTTCAATGAGGTAATAAACCAATTCAAAGAAAATCTTTATTCCATTGAGAGGAATCTCTTGAGCAAGCATAGAGAGTGAGTACGGCCGGTTCCATCAAAATCCTTAGATATAAGGGAACGTCTTTGGTTATCATTCTTCCCTTTTTCCATTCAACATTCTTACCAGTAATGAGTTTTGAAATGTTATCGTGCTCAATTTCAGAACCCGTGATCATATGACCTTTTACCTTGTAGTTGATGATTTCCGAAATCATCTTTCTGTTGACGTGAATAAATGTACTTCCAATCAGGGTACTAAAAGTAAGATTTTCATGATTTATATTGTGAATATTACCATAAAAGATTCTTACAAAGACATCGGGAGAGTATTTTTCAAATCCAACATATTTCCCCAAATTCGTTATTGAACAAAGTTCACATAGTGTTTCAAACATCCGGATCGAATCGTTTCTCTTCAGTGAAGCTAACTCCCTTCAGGGCTTTATATCTTCCAAAGCATGTACTATCTACAAAGTTTGTAAGATTATGCTTTCCTTAGATCAAGTGTGGATTCTTTATTTTCTCAACTTCTTCGGGGGATAAAAGTTGATTCATGAAAAACTCATCAATTTCAGAGATCTCTTCTCTTGTTTTCCTTTTTCCCATACTTGAAAAATTATGAGAAACCCTAGTTACGGTTTTGCGCAATCTTCCCCAATATGTTTGAATACATAGCAAGAGATTATCTTTTATAGGAAGACTTGTCAACAAAGACCGGAAATAAATAGTTTTAGGAAAAACACTCAAAATCGGAAATCGGGACTTGAGAGGGAACAATTTCGATTTCGTGTCTAAGTCTTTCTTTTGGAAAACCGGTTATCTATGGACTAGACCTTTATTTCGGATTGATTCCATGTTTTTGTCCAATAACCTGTGTACTCTTTTATTACCATAATGAGATAATATCACTTGAAATTTATTTAAGAATTTATTAGAGTATGCAGAGATTAAATTGAACAAAATACGATATTCATTGAAAATATCATTAGAATCAAAAAACATATATTTCAAAAGATCACTTGCTTCATTAAAACAGTTGTGAGGTGCATGAAGCAATCCATTGTTAATAAATTTATTAACTGAAAACTTATTCCATGAAGGAACACATGTTTTCTAAAATCGCATCCTAGATTGAGAAGCATTAATAGAATTATATCTGAAAATGTACATGTATATATTTTGGTAGGCCCTCCAAAGTATAATCAAGATTCCAGAATTATCAAGAACACAACAGCCATGGTTCATACAAATCATAAGAGGAATCTTATGCATTTTCAAGATACAACCTGTTACATAGGCCTTGGCATCATTGTTACACAACAAGATGATATACAATCCTATGTTTACCAAAGGAAAATGTAAGTCACTCAAGACATACATAAGCATGATTCCTAACATATTTAGGAATACTAGTATTGCATACTTCATACGTGAACTCCACCACGATCTTGTAAAGTAATCAAATCCTGCAACTACGTTAAATGAATCGATATTCAATTCTTATAGGTTGGATCGCACCAAACACAAATTGTTAGATCTTTTCGTGTTTGCCCGCTCTGATACCAATTGAAAAGGAGAGGGTACCCAAATATACCTCAAGCTAAAACTTTTCCTACCTATAATTCCTTTCTCCGAAAGTGATTGTCTATGGACTGAGTCGAGACAATACAACTAATCGGTTCACACTTCGTGTGATCGTCTATGGATACGAGATCGAGACAATACAACAACGAAGTATGTTTACTTGATACAAAGGTTCAGACTTAACCAAACACAATAGGATCGCTTATCAAGTAAATAGAAATTAACGTTTGTGTGATTTACTTTAATTATAATAAAACAATTATAATGCGGAAAATAAAAGTAAATGACATAGCAAGATTTTGTTAATGAGGAAACCGTAAATGCAGAAAAACCCCTGGACCTTGTCCAGAATTGAATACTCTCAGGATTAAGCCGCTACACAAAATTACACCTAACTTCGTATAGTTGAGACCAAGTAACTAACCCTATAGTTCACTTAGTTCCGTCTGTATTCCCACGCCTCCGACTTGTGAATAAGTCACGTACTTGGAATAATTCCTTTGGCTCGTATTCCAAACAGTAAAGGAACAACAAATCTGTTTGGTATCAACTCTATTCAACCAAGTGATATGAGTCGGACAAAGGCTCTTCTGTTTATCTTAACATAAACTCCTTCGTCGGGTCCTTAAATCTATCTTATGTTCAATCATCCAAAGGTAATCGTTTAAGATTAAGCCAATCAATACCTTTAATCACAAGTAAACGTATTGATGCCGATCTACTCAATTAATCAATCCAATCTACCACAAGGATAAACCGATTATTAATTGGATCCTCTTTTACCCAAACAAGTATTGTGCACCCCAAAGATTATAAAACCCAAGTCAGATCTTCAATATCTTCTTTGTCTTCAAATTTTCTTAAATCTTCAATAAAACCTCACACACAATCACTTGAATCTCTTGTGATCAATCACGCATGAAACGAGTGCAGTAACAATGGATTATCACAAGATCGTCTTTAGAACTAACAACAGTCTAAAGATCCATGTCGAAACTCTGAACTAGTTTGAGTGAATCTTATATCAGAAGAGAAGATTCTCAAGAATAAACAAACTAGGTGCAATCAGATTTCAACCACCGTTAGTCAATGAAATCAATTTAAAACAAAGATAAACCGCAATTATCTAGTTTCCCACCAATGGGTCGCGCTAGAGCTTCTCAATCCCAAAGAAGACTTTAAACTGAGCGGCCGTAAGAGATTTCGCCTAATTAGGTTAGTCTCCTCTCCGAATAGGCGGCTACACCAGTAACAACAACAAAAGAGTAAATTTGTTGTTACGAAGGGTTAGTTTGCTAGAAAGGCAAACTTCGTGTATTTATAGACAAGGAATTTCCAAAACCGAAAATATTCTCAAGATATTCATAAAAGCACAGATTCGGTTTTCATAATTCCAGGAAATGCTCTGTCCAAAAATAACGATCGAAATCTCTCGGAAAATCTAATTAGTAAATGCACATTACTAATTCTGTAATTTCCCTACAAAATGAAATTAATAACCTTAATTAAAAGATTCTTAACTTACTTATGTTTCGATCCTGGGATTATCTTCCCTTAGCCGTTAAGGAATATCTTTGAACAATTATAGAAATAAACATTCACAACACGTGTTCAAAGTTTGTCGACATCTTAACTTTGTAAGTTGTCTTTCACACTTACAACCTTGAAACCGATTTGCCACACTTCCAAACAAGTTTAGAATTGGTTCATTTGACTTTCAAGAACTATGTGATTGATCAAACCAACATTCAATCACAATCATGGGTTCACGGTTCTACCAAAACAAGTTTCGGTTCTACCTCCATGTGAATACTGTGCATAGTCACACTAGCTTCCCAAAAGTTCGGTTGACTAGGTACTAGGATCGGTTTCCCACATATATATGGTATCTAACTTATATGTGTTGCACATGTCCATAGGATCGGTTCCCCTTTCTGCTATAAACCTTGGTGCACCCCATAAAAGGATCGGTTCCCTTTGATGTATCGTACCCCTTACTAGGATCGGTTCCCTTTCCCTTACAAGGATCGGTTCCCTTTCCCTTACAAGGTCAGACATACAAAATCCGATCATACCACAGGTGATTACTTAAGATCGGTTTTACTAATAAAAATTATACCAATACATAAGTCAGGCATTTGTGAACAGTTCTACCAAGAACACAACAAGTTGTGAGCGGGTGTACTCTATCACACATATTAGTTGTTCATAAGATATGCAATGAATAACAAAACCAATAACACCTGGCAATTTCCTTTTCGGTTCACAAACAAGTTTATGAACTTACTTCCTTAGAACACATGTAAAAATGTTCCCGAGGATGAAATCCTCACCTCATACCCATACATAATCACAGTAGCATTCAAATGATTATGGCGATGTCTTATCTACAAAGTTTAATGGTTAAGCAATAAACCTCGTATTGTATTTCTTAATACTATGTCTATATAGAGTTCAAATATGCTTCGCAGTTATGTTTTCAATATGAACGACTTGAAAGATACGTTAGGGAATGAAACAGTTCAAGTTAAATATCACTAACCTTAAGTGGAAGGATGATTGTTGTCGTTGTAGCTCCTTGCTTCTTCACATCTTCAATTCTTCGCAATACTTGTAATGTCTCATATCCTAATACTTTCAAGCTAACCTTTACGAAGTTTAACTCTAGTACATAATCAAGCGACTCTTAACATGAGTTTTGATTCACTAAAATATGACAACCAAACTTGACATACCAACGCTTGGTGGGTTCAACCGAGCCATGCTCTAACAGAGATATATTGTGAATGTCAATCTCACGCAACTAATCAATCGAATAAATCCTATTCTAGTTGTATCCCAGCCGATCAAGGTTTGTGCAACATAAAGATATGAGAAACCAATAAGAAATCTTCTTCGTCTTCAAATCTTCTTTAATATTCAATTAAAACCTGCACAACAACACTCGAATCTCTTATGACAATCATGCACAGAACAGAGTCTGTTAACAATGGATTATCACAAGATGTCTTTAGATCTACAAACAGTTCTAAAGATCCCTTCGATACTTCGATCTAATTTGAGTGAATCTTATATCAGAAGAGAAGATTCTCAAGAATAAACAAACTAGGTGCAATCAAAGTTTCAACAACCATTAGTCAATCAAATCAATCAAAAACTAATAACATTGCAATTATCTAGTTTCCCACCAACGGTACTCGTAGAGCTTCTTTATCCCACATAAGTCTTTAAGCGAGTGGTCGTAAGATATTTCACCTAATTAAGGTACTTTCCTCTCCGAATAGACGGCTCCACCAGAAACAACAAAAAGATGAAGTTTGCCTAGCTCTTAGGATAGTTTGCTAAAAATGCAAACTTAGGTATTTATAGACTAAGGATGTTTGGACACCAAGGAATTTCCAAAACCGAAAATATTCTCAAGATATGCAATGAATGGCAAGATTCGGTTTTCATAATTCCAGTTAATGCTTGTTCAATATTTTCCGAAATATCTCAATAGAAAATCTCCAATTTGTAAATGCACATTACTAATTTTTATTCTCTAGAGATATGCATTTAATTGCTGGTAATTAAAAGCATACATAACCAAAAACCTAAATTAAAAGATTCTCAATTAATTTCAGTACAAGATCACTTTGAGTACTATGGAATATCTTTGAACAATAAATGATAAGAGTTACTATCCGTGTTCAAAGTATGTTGACATCTTTTCTCTGTAAATAATCTTTCATATTTACAATCTTGCAATCGATTTTATCACGCTTCCAAATAAGTTTAGAATTGATTCACCTGTATTCCAAGACTACTATGTGATTGATCAAAAATCAAATCACATCGTCCATGGGTTCAATCGGTTCTACCAATTACTAGGATTGGTTATACCCTAATATGGAAACACTTGTGATCGGCCACACAAGTTACCAGGACCGGTTACATCAATTACTAGGATCGGTTACATCAATTACCAGTTACAGTTACCATATACTCATGGTATTGCTTGTGATCGGTCACACCAGTCACTAGGATCGGTTACACCAATTACTAGGATCGGTTACACCAATTACTAGGACCGCTTACACCAATTACAAGGATCGATTACAACTCTCTGTGATCGGTCACACCAATTACTAAGATCGGTCACACCAATTACAAATATCGATCATACCATCTCAGGTGATTACTTAGGATCGGTTATACTAATTAATAAAAACTAGTCATACCAAATCATAAGTCAGGCATTGTGATTAGTTGTACCAAGATACATAAAAAAGTTACGAACGGTTCTACCATCTCACACGTATTAGTAATCCAAAGATTTGCAATGAATAGCCGTACCAATAATCCTAGCGATTTCCCTTTCAATTCATAACACAAGTTCATGAATGTACTTCCTTTAAACAAATGTAAAACATTGTTTCCTAGGATGAAATCTTCACCATTACCCATTCACATAATCATAACATCATTCATAAGATTATGTCGATGCCATATTTACGAAGATCAAAAGATAAGCGTTAAATTCCCTAATACTATGATCATGTCACACTACTAGAGTAATATATCCAATACACAACTTCACAGTTATGTTTTCAATATAGCACGACTTGAAATATACGTTAGGAATGAAACAGTTCAAGTCAATATTACTAACCTCAAGAGGAAGGATGATGTCGTCGTTGTAGCTCGTTACTTCTTCACGTTCTTCGGGTCTTCGAGTAATACTTGTATGTCTCAACATTCCTAGACAACCTAAACGAAGTTGTCTCTAGTACATAATCAAGCGACTCTTAGATGATTTTTAATTTGACACACTAAAATATGACAACCAAACTTGACATACCAACGCTTGGTGGGTTCAACCGAGGTATGCTCTAACACTCGATACACATATAAAATCCGATTCTAACCTTACACATCAACAATCGGTTTTTATAAATGCAAATGAAATCCGATTATGGGCTAAGCAGTGATGAAACCAAAGGCTACACAATCGGTTTATATGGACACATATGTAATCGGATTCTAACGAAAAAAAGTTACACAAAAATGGTTATCCATACAGTAACGGAATCAGGCTATGTGTACATTAATATTGTCCGATTCTGGTTCAAAATTCTCAAACTAGAAAACACATGCAAAGACAATCGGTGTTTGTGACAATGAACATCAACCGTTTCTAAACACAATTGGTTCACAAGTACATTGACATAATCCGATTACGTAAACCCTAAAATTTCAAAATTTTCGATTTTTGAGTAATTGCATGTTACTAAAACCTAGTTTAGAGGATTGGGTTGATAGAAAAGTACATGATTCGACCCATTTCCTCCTCTTGTGCGATCAAAGATGGTTCGTCTTCCTCAAACGTTTTCTTCTACGATCTGTTTCCAATCGCTTGAATAATTCCGGGATTACTCGCACTAGGATAATTCCAGCTAGTAGCATGCTTCACTCCCGTTGTTTTCGACATTATATAGAAGAGAAAAAAGAAAACGATTAATCGTTGTTGGATCATCGACTATGTTTTGGTTTCAAAAAAAATAAAAAAGAAGGAGAAGAGAAGAATTGGTTTATAGGGTGGTGGAAATGAATCTGATTTTGATTTTAAGTTTTATTAATTAAGAGTTAATGGGGTAAATTGGCAGTATTAATATTTTTTTAGAGGGTAAATTGGTAGTTTCAACAAATTTAGACACCCATTATCATTTCCTATTAGGTAGATGAAGTAATTTATTGGCCCCAAATAATCATACTAAGCCCCGAACTAGCCAGGATTAATTTGCTTAGCTTAATCATTTTGATTTAAAACTCCCACTAATGGTTTTATAAGTGATGAAAGCATAACATATGCAACACATGAATTACACATGTTATCTAAAATATATTAGTTTATGTATATCCATAGCTTCCATGGGTTCATTATTTCGTATACACATATGCAACAGCGTTGAATTGTGGGCCCCGAAAACTAATTAGGGGCCTCACAGTAGAAGACAAAAAAGGTCACCCAAACTTAATTTCAACACCCCTTATCCAAATATTTTAGGTAATGGCTAATCTACCCTTATTTAATTAATGATAATTTTACTTAATTAGTGTTAATCTCACTTAATTTGATTTTAACTTTTTTTTTTGAAATTTCTAATTTGATTTTTTTTATCCCAAGACTTGCATGAAAAGTCGTTAGGTAGTAAAGTTTTTCAATAACGACTCTTAACAGTCGTTAAAGTTTCAAAAACGACCCTCAAGAGTCGTTAGTGTTTAAAAATTGTTTCTTGACAACTCTAAACAGTCGTTAATGCTTATAAAAGAGTCGTTATCTTCTTTGAAGAGTCATTAATGGCGGAAATACATTAGAAGAATATAACGACTCTTTTATAAGCATTAACGACTGTTTGGGGTCATCAAGAAACAAAGACGACTCATGAGGGTCGTTGACGACCTTTAATGTATCTCCCCCATTAATGAATCTTAGAAGAGGATAACGACTCTTTTATAACCATTAACGACTGTTTAGAGTCGTCAAGAAACAATGACGACTTATGAGGGTCGTTTTTGAAACACTTCAATATCATGACGACTCTACCAAATTTGGTGACGATTCTCCAATAAACAATGACGATCCTTCCATTTTTTTGGACAGAGATATAGTTTTTGGTCATAAAGAGTCGTTAGTGTATAAAAAGGGGTCGTCAAAACCTAGAAAAAGGGTCGTTATCTCCTACATTCTAGACATCAACGATTTTTCATACAAATAACATGCATATGAAAAATCGTTAGGGTATATAACTATGAGGTTGACGACTCTTATTTTTCAGTTGTGATGGAGAGTCGAGAGGGAGGGGAGGAGGGGACTGATTATTTTTTTGGGTTTAAAAATGAAAATGAGCTGGGGTTTAGAGCTAAGGGTTAATCGAATTTTAAGTTTTAGTTTAGTGAAAGGTAAAACTGTATTTTCACTATATTTTGGTGTGGAAATAGATTTTTTTGGGTAGGAATAAAATGTCAGAGGCCCCTAATTATTTCTTGGGCCCCCAATTAAGCCGTGATATGCAGTTATGCACATGCATCAAAGTTTTGTCAACCCATTAAGCCGATTGTATATTAGTATTAATCAGACGTTCATCTCAACAAAATTAATAGCTCATAAATGGTTGTTAATTAAATTGAATTAGTTTTGATGATCAGGTTTAGTTGTATAGTAAAACTGATGACATGTTAACCTCACAATTAGGAATCAAACGCATTTGTCAATGCTGTACTTCTTCTAGGTATGTTTTTTTTTTTTTTTTGATCGGTCAATAGAAAAGGATTTATTGAAAAAAAGGTACTTAAGGGGTACCTCAACCCAATCAATACAACCGACACAAAAAAAAGGAGACCGATTTTTGGAGTCGATCACCCAAAGAACAGGAAAAAGAACAAAGACCAAAGTGAGAACAATAAAAAGAAAACACCAAATGACTCAATTCCAACTCAAAGCGTCCTGTAGTTGCAGGAAATCCTAAACTACACCCCTCACTATATCTTGATAATAATTTCTAGATCTAGACATATTAATCATCTAAATTTCAAATATAAGTGCTAGAAATATAAATTGACACAAGGATTTTTTACATGGTTCGATCAATGTGATCTACATCCATGGTTCTTCACTATGATTTTTGAGGTTACATAAGAATTACATTTAGAATCTCCATTAATGGATAATTTGTAGAGCTCTAGATCTAATTTAATGGAAAGAAGATGATAAAGAAGATAAATCTCTCTCTAAAAATATTCTCTCCAAATTATTTCTCTCTCTTCCCAAAATTATCCCACCCTTTCTCTCTCCTGCTCTCCTCTTTATATAGGATATTACATAGTGGATGACAGCTCACATACACCTAATATTTCCCTTAATTTCGGATTTACCTTGCGACATCCTCGCGAGAGTATAAATGTTAAATCTCGCAGACACTCTAGTTTTCGCAAGATCTTCGCACTTTCTTCAAGTTTACGTTATCTTCATTTGTCATGTTATTTCTGAAATCACCTTGCGACGGTTTCGCGACGTTGTTAATGAAGATTCTGCAAGTGTGCTGTTGTTGCGATATTTGGATCCTACATCTTGCCTCTTTTTTCTTGAATATTGCTTGAAGAGCGATCTTTAAGAAAAAATCTGTTGTTGTAGTTGTCTTTGATCTTTGTTGATGAAGGAACGAGCGAAAGAATACTAGACTTGAAAAGTATGTACTTGCCTCTATTCTTTTGCGAAGTTCCGAAGCTTTGCGAAAATAAGAAGTATTATCTCTTGAAGTATGCGAAGTATAAAGTATCTTTGAAGAAATATAAGAAGTATCCATCCTTGATTGCGAAATTATTACTCCATGCTCTCTGCCTCATGCAATGCTCTATTCTTTTGCGAAGTTCCGAAACTTTGCGAAGTGAATAAGAAGTATTAATCCTTGAAGTATAAGAAGTATTGCCTCTGTTCATGCGAAGTTATTATTCCATTTTTGGTGAGGATTCTTGTTGTTCATTGGTGAATATCTTCTTTGGAAGTGATTCTTGCCAAGAAGATAAAGAACATAAAATGTTTTCTTGGTTATCCATAATTGCCTCTGTTCTTTATCTATGAGGGTATAATCATTGAAAAAGTGTTGAATGAGCGAGTTATTTCTTCATTCTTATCTTGCCTCTGTCTCATACTTTGTTCTCATGCGATAGTATAATCTCTTCAAGTTGCTTAAAATTATGAGAAATAATTTGGCGAAATAATCACATTCTGCGAAATTCTGAATAATTCTGCGAAACTCTGAATAACTTTGCGAATTTTTGTAAAATACTTGTGCGAATAATGATTATGTTATGAAATGTGTATGCGATGTTTATGCCATGAAATGCTTATGCGATGATTCCATGATGCGAGTATAATGCTTGTATGATGAGAATGCTTATCTACTGCAATGTATAGCTAATGTTTGTGTTACTTAGCTCATTTTGCTGTCCTAAAATTGATGTAGCTTTAAATCGCTTCCATTCTTCATTTCTCTGATTTTGTCTCTAGTATATGCATTCCTCTTTGTGTATTTATTGTTTCTCGCAAGTTCTTACTTGTGCTTCATCTCTTCTTATTCCTGCACTATTAGTATCGCATAATAATATGATCATAATATCAAGTGTGCGGCATTTGCATTGCCTCAGTCTCATTATCATGTATATGTTCGCAAGCTTATCATTTAATCATTTTCTCAAGCTCGCAAGCTTATCATGTAATCTTTTTTGCGATAAAAGAACTGTATTACCTTCATCCAAATTGTTTATGTTGAATTTTGTCATTACGACAAGATCGCAAGTCGTCTTTACATTTTCATGTAATGACCCATTGATCTTGCCTTATCATTTATTCTGTGTGGTCTTATTTTGCCTTCCTAGTTAAAGGTCTTATTTTGCCACCCCTCATTATTGCGACAATATGACATGCCTAAATATTCTTGCGAACATAAAGCCCCATGACATTGCCGTCTTGCGACGAAATCGCAGGACGTCTTTACACTTTCATGTAAAGACCCCTTGATCTCGTCTTATCTTTCTCTTGTGTATTATTGCCTCCTCAGGATCATCGCACAAATATGACAAGCCTAAATTTCCTTGCGAAAATAAAGCCTCATGACATTTGCGTCTTTTGACACTTATCATCTCCCTAATGGAGGGTGCCGCCCTTATCTTCTCCCTGGTTGCCCCTTCAAGGAGGCGTACATCGGCCATACAAGACTAGCTCCTCCCATCCGGTCTTAACAACAACCAGTTGTTTTCGCAGCCTCTTATCCCTTATACCTATAGGGTTTATGGTTACAAGACTGCACCCTAAGTGGAGTTTTCTTCGGGCCGAGTGCAGCATATACCAAGACTTGCCAAGAATGGACGAGACACTTCAAATGCCCCAGGCACTCTTGCCTCAACCGTGTACCCCGATGCCTTGAGCATACACTGACTCCTTGGAAGAGACCCTCGGGCGTCCAACCAGGGTATAACCTTATATATATAGTTGGAAATCCAAGGTATCTCTCCCGGATAGGCTTTCATGGGCCCCAAATCTCCATGACTCAGGTTCCGGGAGCGGTGTAACCTTTTCCCCGAGCCATGTCAAGAGATACCCCTTATATGACGCACTTTAGGTCTTACATTTGCCTCTTACGAAATATCATTCGCGAACTAGGGTGTACGCCATAAAGGTTCGTCCCATTCACTCACTTATTCATTTTTGTCATTCAATCATTCATTTTTGATTATCTCTTCTCATTATCTTTGCGAAATTATCGCATTTCCATTATCTCTGCGAAATTATCGCATGTCTTCATTCTTTCATTCATCCTTTCATTCATTCCTTCATTTCTGTCATTTTCTTCACTTATTCTTTCATTCCTGTCATTTCTTTCATTCATTCTCATAATATCATATCATTTGAAGTAAAGTAAATATTCAAGAAAAATATATAAATTAATCTGCGAGATTTTTCTCGAATCTTTGAAATCTTTAAGATTTTTAATGTAAAAGTAAAATGTTCAAAGAAAGTGGTACTTAGCTTTTATGTGATTCGTTGTTGTTGTCTCTTGCGAAGTATATGATTTGCTTGCGAAGCTAGCATCCTTGAAGTGTATAAACGTCGCACAAAATATAGTTATCTCGTAGCAAAAATAAGTGTGAGAAATGAGATTTGAACCCTTGACCTGCTTCTTGCATATTCTCGCACCATACCAACTGTTCCAACCCTCTCTTGCGAAATGAATTTGCGAGATAATCATCAACTCTCTTCTTTGCGAAATAATCAAAGTCCATGCGAAATTTCACATAACAAAAATAAATGTGCGAGGAGCAAGAATTGATCCTGCGACCTTTTGCTTGCATTCATGCCTCCTGACCAATTGTGCTAGCCCTGCCTCTGCGAAGTGTTTCTGCGAAATAATCACCTACTTTCTTCTTGCGAGATTATCAAAGACTGTGCGAAGTAAACATTTGCATGAAGTAAACGAACATCTGCGAAGTGTTCATGCTGCGAACGTTCGCAAGGTAAACATTTGCGAAGTGCAAAAACTCTTTGCGAATGGGGAGATTCGAACTCTAGACATCAAACTCCTTCTCTTCACTGCTCACCATCTAGGCTATTTGCTGCTTGCGAAAGAAACACATAGTGCTGTGAATTTATTCCATTTCTTCGCCTCTAGGATTTCAAAAATTTGCGAAAAACTAATCTTGGTGGAGTTCGATCTTGCGTTTTCAAGCGCATTAGCTACACCTTGAACCATTTGTGCTATCCTTTATTTGTGTTAATTTGGTAAGCTTCGTATCTGTTGTTATTTCTTTGTTGTCCTTTGTGTTTTAGGGCTGGAAACTTGCCTTCACGTGATAACTCTTGCCAGTAAACTTTATATTTCTTCGCAGGTGGGTTTAACTTCTATAGAAATCACTTGTTAGTTAGGGTTCTTCCTCCTGACGGTATAGCGAGGTATCATCTTTGTTAATCATTTTCTTCTTTCTTGCACTCGTTTTGCTCTGTCTTTGTCCCTTTCTTAGTCTGTACTTCCTTCCGCCGTTCATCTTCTTTGATCATCTTTGCTTTACAATGGAAGTTGGGGTTGTCTTAACGATCAATAATATCTCGCTTGTCCTTGCTGGAACAGCTGCAACTTCACCGGCCGCGGCAACCTCGCTGAATTTTATTGATGAAGTGAACTTCGCAGGAGAGCTTTATGTCTTCGCAAGGCTTACTCCTTGTTGAACCGAAGCTCCATAATTCTCTGCTTTTATCTCCTACGATAAAGTCTTTTTCATACATCCCTTCGTTGTTTTCCTCTTCGTAAGTATTGAACTGATTTGAATCGATTTGTGATGTGGATTGACTGACTGCCTCGAACTTAGCTGTTGCTAACCTCCAGCTCATATTCTGTAACCTTGACCATCTGTTCGAGCTACTACCTGCGAGAATGTAGTTGCTTTCGCAACAGCCATTATGTAGTTGCGAACTGGATTGACTGCCCATGACAAAGTCTAGCTATTGTTGCTTCTTCTTTCGCTGGCTTTGCGAGTTATCTCCTTCTTTGGTTTCTCTCGAAGCAGATGAATTTTTTCGTCGGAATATAACCAATCATCTTATAACTTCGGCATCTGCTGATTATGATCAGGCGAAGTGATCTTTTGTTCCTCACTAAATGTCCCTTACTTTACTTCCTGTTCGGTGGCATCTGGAGTTATGTCCATATCCCTCTTTATAAGACCAATCTCGTGATTTGAAAGAATCAGGAGTAACGAAAAAGAAATTTTGAATAATTTTCAAACAATTTACTAAAATTGAGAAATGGCTAGAAGAAGGAATGCATCAAAACAACCAGCAATTGTGAGGAGAAGTGGAAGATTAGCTGGAGAAAGGAGAAATGAAGTAGGTGAACCATCAAGAATAAACGCAAGAGATAGAGAAGAAGGTCAAATTCAACCACCAATTCAACCAGCACCGAATAGAGTAATAGATTATGATAGGGTGAGCGTGCATACATGGAGATCAGATTCTGTGGAAGAAAGAGAAGAAGTGAAACAATTGATAAATAATGAACAAGAGGAGAGAAATCGAGAAGAAATGGGAGAAACAGCTCATAGAAATGAAGAAATTGTAGCATTAGAAACGTTGAGACAAACAATACATGAAGAAAGACGATTAGAAGCGGAAGAACGCGCAAATTTAACAAGGCAAAACCATGAGTTAAGAATGGAAAATATGAGGTTGCAGAATAGGAGGTCTAGAAGTAATACCAGGTCAAGACCAGGATCGGTTAGAGATGATAGAAGGAGGATGTTACCTGTAGAAAATGCTAATGAAGAAAATTTAGAAAGAGAGCTAAATCTCGGTGAAGGATACTGCGAAAGAAGGGAAATGGCGTCTATTCCGCGTCCAGAGATTTTACAGGGTGACCAAAATAATGGAAATCAAGGAAACCAAAATAATGGAAATCAAAATAATGGAAATGGCAGCAGAATAATCCAATTGATGAAGAAAATCCGGAAGAAGGAAGAAGAATACTGCATGGAAGAGAAACACAGAGGAAACAAAAGGAGATTGAAGATGACATCGAAAGGCATTATATTGAACAAACGCGTCTAGCTCGCGAAAGGGAAAGATTAAGAGTAGAAATGGAAGAACGAGAATTGGAGGAAGCAATCCGGCAGAATAATCATGACAATCGAGAAAGAAGGCGCGAGCAAAATCGCAACAATGGAAATATCAATGAAGAGTATGAAAGAATACAAAGGAGAGCTGATAGACAACCAAGAAGAGAAAATGATGAATACAATGGTGTGCGAATCCGAGAACGAGATGGAGAAGAAAGTCGCAGAGAAAGAAGAGAAGAAAATGCTGAACAAGAAAATCAAGATAGACGTGAACGAAGAAGGAGAGAAACGGAACTAAAAAGACCAATAAATTCGAACCCTGATGTAAACGAACAAATCTTAAAAGAGTTGGCAGAAATGAGAGGAATGTTGAACAATAGAAGAGGAGGAGGGAGAAGACAATTGGATGAGGCAATCGAAGAAGCTGCGAAAAACCCCTTTACACTAGAGGTGCAGTTAGGAGGAATACCCCCAAAGTGCAATTTACCTGCATTAACCAGCATTTTTGATGGAACAAATTGCGCAATACAACACATCAAAGCGTATGTAAGATGTATGCTACAGTGGGAAAATCATGACGCTAAATTGTGCAAATATTTCGCATCAAGTTTAACAGGAGAAGCATTGAAGTGGTTTGAAGGTTTACCAAGAAACACCATCACGTCATTCAACCATCTACAAGCTATATTCTTAGGGGCATACATAAGTAACAACTCCTCGCGACCAGGAATTGAAGATGTATTTGGGCTGAAACAAAGAGTTGGCGAAAGTTTAAGACGCCTAACTGTGAGATGGAAGACGATGTGTAGCGAGATGGCTGGAAGAGTGGATGAAAGATATCTCATTTTATCATTTATAAACGCTATGTTCGCAACCAATTTGCTATATATTCAAATTTTTAGAGTCAAGAATACGATCACGATGACGGAGTCATGAGAACTTCAAGAAGAGTATATTGCTTTAGAGGAAAGGCAAAATGAGATGGAATCATATCCAATTGCGAATACAAGTTCAAATGCTGCGAATGCAAGTTTATTACCCAAACTGATAAACACGGTGGCGAGTACTTCGCAAGGTCAACAAGAAAGGATAACAGAGATGATCGACAGACCAAAGATAGTAGCCATGGGAAGCCGTGATCAAGAAGAATTTGAGAGAGAAAGGAACTACTATAACCGTGGTGGCAATAACAAAATTCAAAGACTTGATCATCCGCAAGAAACTTATGGAAGTCAAAGGCAGAATTATCATGGAGGGCAGCGACGTCACAGAGTAGTATGGGAAGAAATCAAAATGCCACCATTAAATGCTAGTGTTGAAAAAATATGGGAAGCTATACTCTTGATGGAAAACATACCTGCGCCATGGAACATGGGGAATGAGCCACCACCAAGTGATAGAAGTCACGAGTTCTTCTCTTACCACCGTTTTCATGGACACTTAACAAATGACTCCGCAGAATATAAAAAGAATCATCCTCGAATGATTGACCAAGGAAAGCTAAGTCATTTTCTAAAAAGTGAAGAGAAGGTTCAGCCATTACCACCACCGCCAGAAATGCACAGAACAAATTCAACAAAGGGAAAAGAAACATTTGTAATAGAAGTTGGATCGAAAGCTAAAAATTTGTTTTGAATGGTGCAGAGGCAAAAAGTAGCAGGAGCAAAAAGTGTAAGAAGTGAGTAATCATCAAAAGGCAATAAAAAAAGCTTGTTAAGGGTAAGAGGAAGAAAAAATAATTGAAGAAGAAATATGCGAGGATCTCGCCATCAAGAATGTATGATAATTTGATTGAAAAATTGAAAAACAAAAATGAATAAACAATGTAAGATTGCGCGATAGATTCGCAAACAAAATGAATGATTGAATGAATTAACAAAAATGAAAGAGTGAGTGAATGGGACGAACCTTTATGGCGTGCACCTTAGTTCGCGAATGATATTTCGCAAGAGGCAAATGTAAGACCTAAAGTGCGTCATATAAGGGGGTATCTTTTGACATGGCTCGGTGTAAAGGTTACACCGCTCCCGGAACCCGAGTCATGGAAATTTGGGGCCCATGAAAGCCTATCCTGGGAGATACCTTGGATTTCCAACTATATATATATGGTTATACCCCGGTTGGACGCCCGAGGGTCTCTTCCAAGGAGTCGAGTGTATGCTCAAGGCGCCGGGTACACGGTTGAGCCAAGAGTGCCTGGGGCATTTTAAGTGTCTCGGCCATTCTTGGTAAGTCTTGGTATATGCTGCACTCGGCCCGAAGAAAACTCCACTTAGGGTGCAGTCTCGTAACCATAAACCATATAGGTATAAGGGATAAGAGGCTGCGAAAACAACTCGGTTGTTGTTAAGACCGGATGGGAGGAGCTAGTCTTGTATGGCCGATGTACGCCTCCTTGAAGGGGCAACCAGGGAGAAGATAAGGGCGACACCCTCCATTAGGGAGCTGATAAGTGTCAAAAGACGCAAATGTCATGAGACTTTATTTTCGCAAGAAAATTTAGGCTTGTCATATTTGTGCGATGATCCTGTAGAGGCAATAATACTAACGCAAGGATAAGGCGAGATCAATGGGTTTTTACATGAAAATGTAAAGACGTCCTGCGATTTCGTCGCGAAGACGGCAATGTCAAGGGATTTTACATTCGCAAGAGTGTTTAAACCTATCATATTGTCGCAAATAAAATATCCTGCAGAGGCAAAAATACTTAAGAATTGATAAGACAAGGTCAATGGGTCATTACATGAAAATGTAAAGACGTCCTGCGATTTTGTCGCAACGAGGGGTGGCGAATAAGACCTTTAATTAGGAAGGAAAAATAAGACCGCACAAGAAATGTTAAGGCAAGATCAATAGATTTCTTCATTTATGATGATATCCTGCGATCTTGTCGCGATGATGAACTTCAAAATAAATCTCTCATTTGCAAATAAATAACAGAGGCAAGTATGGGAATGCATGTGATGAAATTTTGTTATTCATTTTCATATGATAGATTTATGCATAAAGGAAACAAGAAAATAAATGATAATGTACTACAAAGAAGAATTGCTTGATTAGTATGCGCAAGTAAAGAAAACAAAGGTTGAATTCATATTGAGTAATCCAAGAAATTTATAATGAAAGTTTATAGAAATAGAAGATTAAAAGGATATATATACAGATATTACAAGAAATGAAAGAAGAAAAGGAAGTTATTTCTTGGAAGATTCTTCTTCTTCATCAGATTCTTCGATTTCATCCTTCTTCTCGCCAGACTCTTCTTTTTCACTAGCTTCGCTATCAGAAACGTCAGAGAAAGGCATATCTTCAGGAATAATATCAAGAAGACAAGTGTATGAACTAAGAGGAATCTTGTGGTCATTGCAAACTGTCTCAATAGTTTGATTGCGAAAGCGAACATCATAGTTGTTGAAATTCGCTACTGTAGATTGCAGTTGTTTCTTCAACTTAGAATACTTGTTGTTGCGAAGAGAAAAGTCTTGTGCGAGTTTTTCTTTTTCAGACTCAAGTTCTTCAATCCTTGTTTGAAATCTTTTCTCGGATTCTGCAAAACATATGATAATGAGTTAACAATTCAATAACAATACTACAGAAGTAACGAGCAAGAAAGTATAATAAACAACCTTCTCTCGTCGATATCATATCTTTAACCAAGGCAGTATGCTCGGCATGAAGACTAACATCAACACCTAAGTTATTCCTGGCATTATCTAGAACCTTCGCAGCCCAAGAGAACTCATCGTCATTATTTATAACAAGAAGTGAACGAACTTGCTTTTCTCGCTCAGTAAGTATGGCATTCTGACGAAGGGATTCATCTCGTTCAATTTGTACTTCGAGAAGAGATTTTTGAAATTTTGCTAATGCCTGTGCACCTTTATTAGCAATGCGGTCTTTGTCATCTATGAGACCACTAATTTTCTTCCTTAAGGTTTTGGTCTTCTTATGGGAATCACGATACATTTGTTTAAATCGGTTGGCTAAACCTAAACTAGATCTATGTTCAATCTCTAAAAGATGATATTTGGTTTGAAGTTCATTTAATGGAAGGGAATCAACTTTGTTTGATGAACTACTTAAAGATTCGTTGAGGTGAGTAAGAAGAACATCATTGTCCATAGGCTCGGGAAATGAATGGAGAAGAATGGCTTCTTCAGAGAGATTATATATGTCTGCGAAAATAATAAATCAGGCAAAGAAAAGCAGATGATAAAATAAAGACGACTTGAAGAGTAAAAGTTTTATACCATAAAGTTGTTGATTTGCACTTTGGAGAGTAGACATTTTAGTCTTCTGGAGAAGCGAGACTCAACTTCCAACTGTTGAATTCTTTCATCTTTCTTGCGAGACATCGCAACTTCAGTTTCTAGTTCTTGGATCTTCTTTTTGAGTTGGAGATTTTTCTTTTCAAGGTTGTCGTGTCTTTTCTCGAGATCTGAGGCAACAACAAAGGAAGCTCTCCCAGACTACAAAGGAAAATAAAGAAATTGTTAAGAGAAAGCTTATAATCAAAATTACAGAGAAGCAAAGGAATATGAACATACCAAAGCAGTGAGAGCATTTAAGTGACTGGAAGTCAATGTTTGGGAAACTCCGCGAAAAGATTCATTATCCTCTAATAGCGGGGCGTCGCAAATTTTAGCGAGAGCTTCGCAAGTAGCAGTTAAATGATCATCTCCTAATCCTTGCATAGAGTCGGAGAAGACACTTGATAATTGCGCCATAGCAGAAATAGTCGAGTGATTCTCCCTCGCAGAGGAGGTACCAATCGCATTTTCATCCTCGTCAGAGCTTTCGCTAGTTCGAGAACTAGAATGAGAAGAGGGTTGGGTTTTTCGTTTTTTAGAAAACGGAGCAGAAGACTTGTCCTTGTGAAGAGTGATTTTATTCTTGCCCTTAACCTTCGCAGCCTCGGGGATGTTTGTTCCTTCGATAACCTTCGCACACGAATGAAGATAAGAAATAGAGGCAACAATATTGTTAAAAATAACAAAAGAAAATATTTCTTACTTCATTCGTGATCGATCGGAGTATCGCCAGAGTACTCGCCTTTGGGTTTCTTTCATAACTCTTCCTCAGTTTGTCAACCTGTAAACTTTGCAAACTCAGTAAATATAAGAAGAAAGGAATATCGCAAAAACAAAGCCTGAAATAAGAAATATACCTCTTTTGCCTTTTCGGGCCACTTAAATTCCCAAGGATGATAGTCTGCGAGATTCGCAGGGAGTGCGTGTGAACCTGTGATATAGGGTCCATTTAAAAATAAAGGAACAACCCACCATTTCTCATCTTTGGAATGACGAGGAGTACTATTGTTGCCCGAATGCCAGTTAATATCTTGCATGAACAGTTTTATCAAGATCAACATTATCTTTTTTTCTTCAATCGAGCACCCCAAATGAGATTTATCATTTCTCATATTTATAATCGCATAATTCGCAAAGAAGTTCTCTCAAGATACTTCTCGGCTATCTCTAAATTTACAAATCTAGGATCTTTGACATCATCAGGATATAAAGATCCTTTACCAGTATCCACGGTTGGCGAATTCAAGCATTAAACGGATGCGATCGCCGCTCAACCGATAAACAGCTCGCGAGAATTTTTCATGAGCAAGGATTTCATAGAATAATGGTATCTCGGGATTGTATAGAGGAATGGGGAGTCCTGCGAGGAGTTGACCTAGCGAGACTATGATTTTATGATCATCACATTGATGATCAGAAAACAGTTTTGCAGAAAGTATAGATGAAGATTCTTGATTAGGAATGGTTGATAAGGTGAAACCCTTTTCCTGTAACTTCTTTTGAACTTCATTAAAAAGGGGTGTGTATGTACGACCAAGTGAATCCATTATTAGAGTATGGGAATGAAGGGAGAAGTGAAAATCAAGAGAAGGAAAAAAAGGATTTACTGATGTAAACGCAAATTGCGGAGGAAGGAAGCTGAAGGAAAGTTGCAGAGAGAAAATAAAAGAGAAGAAGAGAAGGGTGAGAAAACTATATATAGAGAAGAGAATCCTCGAGAAAATAAATGCATTTAATGCGAGATGGGACGTGAATGGTCAAGAATAAGCAGTTGAAAGAGACGTGTCAAGAAAAGAGTGGAAGAAGAAACACCTGTAATAAATTCCGTACATGAATAAAACGGGTAAAAGTGAACATTCGCGAGATAAAGATGAGCAATTGTGGCATTTTAAAATATAAATTCTCATGACATTTTCTCCTTCGCAGAAAAGACATGAGAAGAGGCAAGATGTAGGATCAGAATATCGCGACATCAATACCTTGCGAGATCAATAAACGACAGTATTGCGAAGGTGTCGCAGGGAAGTAATTTAAATGACGCATTAGATGACGACAGCCAGAACATGAGAAAAGTGTGAAGACTTGGAGAGATTTAGGAGCGTCGCGAAGACAAACACTTATGAACTCGCGATACTTCGCGAAGGATTCCCGAAAATAAAGGACAGCTTAGCTGTCATCCACTATGTAATACCCTATATAAAGGGTCGAGTAAATCTGTTGTAGGAGAGGTCTTTTTGAATTGTTAAGCAAGTCATTAGGAGAGAGAAAATCTAGAGTAAATGTACTTTCCTTAATTCTGTTCTATCTTTCTTTGTAAACATTTCAAGAAAATAATCAATCAAATTCATTATTATTCATCTTCAAATGGATTAATTGTGTTGAAGCTAATGAGGGGTGTAGTGTAGGAAATCCTGCAACTACATATGGATTTCAAGCAATATTCAAGGAAAAATCCGTTGTTGTAGCAATCTTTGATCTTTGTTGATGAAGGAACGAGCGAAAGAATACTGGACTTGAAAAGTACGTACTTGCCTCTATTCTTTTGCGGAGTTCCGAAGCTTTGCGAAATAAATAAGAGGTATCAACCCTTGAAGTATGCGAAGTATGAAGTATCCTTGAAGAAATATAAGAAGTACTTAATCCTCGAAATATATATGAAGTATGAAGTATCCTTTTAGAAGTATAAGAAGTATCTGTCCTTGATTGCGAATAAGGAGTATTGCCTCTATTCATGCGAAATTATTACTCCATTTTTGATGAGGATTCTTGTTGTTCATTAGTGAACATCCACTTTGGAAATGATTCTTGCCGAGAAGATGAAGAACATAAAATGTTTTCTTGGTAATCCATAGTTGCCTCTGTTCTTTATCTATGAGGGTAGAATCCTTGAGAAAATATTGAATGAGCGAGTTGTTTCTTCATTCTTATCTTGCCTCTAAAATTGATGTATCTTTAAATCGCTTCCATTCTTCATTTCTCTGATTTTATATGCATTCCTCTTTGCGTATTTATTGTTTCTCGCAAGTTCTTACTTGTGCTTCATCTTTTCTTATTCCTGCACTATTAGTATCGCATAATAATATGATCATAATATCAAGTGTGCGGCATTTGCATTGCCTCAGTCTCATTATCATTTATATGTTTCGCAAGCTTATCATTTAATCATTTTCTCAAGCTTACAAGCTTATCATGTAATCTTTCTTGCGATGAAAGATCTCGGTTACCTACATTCAAAATGTTTATGTTGAATTTTGTCATTGCGACAAGATCGCAGGACGTCTTTACATTTTCATGTAATGACCCATTGGTCTTGCCTTATCAGTTTTCTTGTGTGGTCTTATTTCGCCTTCCTAGTTAAAGGTCTTATTTTGCCACCCCTCATTATTGCGATAATATGACAGGCCTAAATATTCTTGCGAACATAAAGCCCCATGACATTGCCGTCTTGCGATGAAATCGCAGGACGTCTTTACACTTTCATGTACAGACCCATTGATCTCGCCTTATCTTTGTTTTTTGTATTATTGCCTCTTCAGGATCATCGCACAAATATGACAAGCCTAAATTTTCTTGCGAAAATAAAGCCTCATGACATTTGCTTCTTAAGACACTTATCAGCTCCCTAATGGAGGGTGCCGCCCTTATCTTGTCCCCGGTTGCCCCTTCAAGGAGGGATACAAGACTAGCTCCTCCCATCCGGTCTTAACAACAACCAGTTGTTTTCCTTATCCCTTATACCTATATGGTTTATGGTTACGAGACTGCACCCTAAGTGGAGTTTTCTTCGGGCCGAGTGCAGCATATACCAAGACTTGCCAAGAATGGCCGAGACACTTCAAATGCTGATAAGTGCATATTTCACATATATTTGGTGTTAATTCCATGCTAGTATTTGTTGGTTTTCTTGCAAATTATTGTATATTACGCTTGTTTTCTCTTATTTGTGTTTTGTTAGGGAAATCATCCAAAAGAAGTGAATTTGTACTTAATTGTGCAAGGAAGGAAGCTAGCAAAGAGAAAGGCCAAAGACCAATTGGAACTCGTTCAAATACAAGATTTCTACTTTTCATTTTGTAGAGGACCAATGGCGAAAGAACATCATTCTGAGTTCGTCTTAAGCAAAACAAGAACTTGGAAGACTAAGGGCTAAATGGTCATTTCAAAGAGAAGTGTTATTGGCATCCTCACCGATCGTTAAGGGGCACTTCCTGTTAAGGGTTAGTCAAGTTCAAGGGAACCTCGATATTTTATCCATTACTAAAGGCATATTACCTACTTCGTCTTCTCTCTTCCTAAACAAGAACACAAGTGGCAGATTATGATCATGATGATCACGACGGTGATGGATCCCGATTAAAAGTTATATTCGAATTTAAATATATCATTAGATTCCTGGGGATGATATAAAACTTGGGTAAGTGCTCGATTTCAAATCAACGTGCTCGAAAGTTCGGAGTTTGCTTGGTGTTCTGATGATTTTGATGTTGTTGGTAATGACTAAGATGATGATGGAGTTCAGCTCGAGATGAAAATGCAGAGAAGAGCTCAAGAACAGCGTGGAAGAAAGAACGATATTATTGGTAAGAAGTAATAAACTAATGCCGGAATGATGAGAATCGAGCTCCAAGAATGGAGGAAGAAGAGAAAATAGTTTGCTGCCATGATGAAGATTGAAGCGATAGAACACTTCAAATGGTGGTCCCCAAGCACGTGATCTATGGATGGGAACCGGTTGGAAGAATGGGCAACTGACACATTCGTGTTTTCTTTAACGCTATATGGAAGAAAATGAAGATTCAAGACAATACCGAACATCGAGTTGGATGTTCTTTAGAAGATCAACGGTTGACATAGGTTCCTTCAATTTTCAGAATCGCACTCTATTAAAGATACACACCGATCAACGTCACTGCTTTCTTGATTGTTTATCTTGTAGACGCTATAAATATGAGTCAAAACCCAAAGGAAAAAGGCACTTCTTCTTATACAATTTTGGAGAGTGAGAAAAATACACAAAAAAGAGAGAAAAGAAAGGTTCTTAATTTATATTTTAGGGTTTACCCCTTTAGGGGGAAACCAAGTTATTTTCTTCTTCTTATTTCATATATTTTTCATGGGTTTTAGTAAATCCATGTGTAGCTGAATTTTTACTGATTAAGGTATGATTTCAAAGTCCTGGTTTATGAAACTTTAATTCTTTTTACAAGTTTATTTTAAGTTGATTTTTCTTGTCGATTTTCTCTATTGTTTTTATCGTCTAAGATTACTACTGGGTTGTTCAACTGGCCATTTGAATTAACCTGATAGTAATTCTTATACTTGTATTGGAGTTGGTGATACGTGTAATAGTCACTCAATTCCATACACAAGTAGTACATCGCAAAAGCTGACAGAGGGATTTTGTTAAGCAATTGTGTATAGAGATGACACTAGTAAGCAGACCGAGCTTATGCGTCTGATGCTAGGATCAACCTAATTCACAAAACGTAATGCATCCGGTGGGTTACATCTTGAGAGCTTATTCATGGTGGCTCAGATGGATAGAATCTGGTAGTCGAGCGCTTCCGTATCCATAGGGCAACAGAATTCCGAGGATAGCAAGAGCTTATTGCTATTCTACGGTTGGTGATATAGAAATTCTACAAGAAATAAACAAGTACTTTTATTAAGTTTCTTTCCAAATCATCTTTCTTTTATTTGTTATTCTTTTCATTTTACTTTAAACCAATCTCTTTGTCTTTTACTTTATTTTGTTGAACTAAATAACATATCAATTACACAGCTCTCTGTGGGAACGATCTCTTACTACCGCTATATTACCAGTTAATTAGTGGGAAATATATTTATTAATTTGTTGTGTAAACGACGCGCATCAAATGCCCCAGGCACTCTTGGCTCAACCGTGTACCCCGGTGCCTTGAGCATACACTGACTCCTTGGAAGAGACCCTCGGGCGTCCAAACTGGTTTATATATATAGTTGGAAATCCAAGGTATCTCTCCCCGGATAGGCTTTCATGGGCCCCAAATCTCCATGACTCAGTTCCGAGCGGTGTAACCTTTTCGCCGAGCCATGTCAAGAGATACCCCTTATATGACGCACTTTAGGTCTTACATTTGCCTCTTACGAAATATCATTCGCGAACTAGTGTGTACGCCATAAAGGTTCGTCCCATTCACTCACTCATTCATTTTTGTCTCAATCATTCATTTTTGATTATCTCTTCTCATTATCTTTGCGAAATTATCGAATTTCCATTATCTCTGCGAAATTATCGCATGTCTTCATTCTTTCATTCATCCTTTCATTCATTCCTTCATTTGTGTCATTTTCTTCACTCATTCTTTCATTTCTGTCATTTCTTTCATTTATTCTCATAATATCATATCATTTGAAGTAAAGTAAATATTCAAGAGAAATATATAAATTAATCTGCGAGATTTTTCTCGAATCTTTGAAATCTTTAAGATCTTTGTAATTTAGAAATCTTTGAAATCTTTGTAATTCTTTATAATTTTGAAATCTTTGAGATCTTTGAAATCTTGAAATCTTTGTAATTTTGAAATAATAATTTTTTTTTTTTTTTTTTTTTTTTTAAATAGCATTTTTCAAAAATGTGCGAAAAACTAAATTTGATGAGGGATTCGAACCCGTGGTCTATAGCTTCCTTTCTCCACCTAGAACCATCCTTGTGAATTGCTGTTTGTGACTGGAAGATGCAATACGCTTAACTTATTCTTATTTAATCGCTCTTAGTATAAATTTTGTCTGTGTATTTTCTTCTTCTTCTCCTGGCCTGATTTTATGTGTAGGTTTAACACTGCCATATCTTTATATATCTCTCTGTAATGTAACTTCGCCTGTTCAATCATCCTATGAATATCTCTTGAAATCTCTCTTCTCCATTTGCTTCGCTGGAATGATTGGTTGATGAGGTCTCTGATTATTCGCCGATGATGGTACTTCATTGATCCTGATAATAAAGCAAGTTCTCTTGGTATCTTCTTCTTTGTTTGTATGCGAGATTCTCTTGGTATCTACTTCATTAAGCTCGTCATTTATTGATGATGTTCTGGCGAAGTGAACTTTGGTCTTCGTTAGCCTCTTGCTTGTCACTGATGGTTGCAAAATTAATGTTCACTGGAACTCCTCTTTACTGGAATGATATTTCTTCGCTGGTGATGTAGTTAATTTACTTTGCTTACTGCGAATCCCGAAGTCTCCTCAATATGTCCTTCTTTCACGATTGAACTTCACTGGAATCTTCCTCTTCATCATCTGTTATCTCTCAATGGGTTTGTAGATAATCCTTCTTGCTGCTCTTTCTCTGTCCCTGTTAATTGAGATGATTTTTTCACATTTACCTCTTCTTTGCTATGTTCCCGTCCTCGCAGAGCTGTTTTTCTTTTCCTTGTAATATGCTGCTTCTTGTTCTTTTTCTCTTGGTGTTCTTCATTGAACCCTTATGATGGTTTTGCCTGCTACGGTAATTGTAAGTACTCTTCTCTTCTTCATTCTGCCGCATCTTCTTCATCTCTGTTATTTGTTGAAGATACTCACCTTTAATAATGCTTCATGGTACCTCTCTAATGATCTTTCTTTGCTGCGATGACTGTGTTTGCTCAATAGTGATTGAAACTTGAGATTCAAATACTCCCTGTTGGCGTCGTTGCTCGCGGCTCTTTGAACTTGACATCCTTATTTATACTTGCCGGAACTGTGGACGAAGATGTAACTTTGACATTTCTGTATCTCCCTGTGACGTAACTTCGCCAATACTTGTGACTTTATTTGTGGTTTGCTGAATTAATAGCGAGCTCTTCGCAATAATCTCCCTTGTTGATGGCTCATGACCTTATTTGCTTTCTTGTATACTGAAAGGACTGAAGTGAAGTTGGAATGCTAGCTAAGTTAACTTAGCTGGAATCTGTTCAGAATCTGTAGGTTTCGTTCTAACTGTTTTATTGATGGTTGCGATGAACTGAGATGTAATTTCCTTTACTTGGTTCTTGCTTTTCAAGCTTTAACTTTCGCCTGTTATTGTTGCCAGATGAGTTTGCCTTTACCTAAACTGGTGCCATTAATCGAGCAATGAATTTATTTTCTCCTTTGCGATGATATCGCAAGTTCACTGCTAGTTTTGAGAAGCTTTTCAATCGCTTTATGATTTCTTTTGGATTTCCTTTGTCACCAGCCAATTACCTACCAACTATTCTTGCTGCTCGATGTCTATCTTGTTGCTCTTTGTACACCGCACCCTATGTCTTCGCAGGAAAGCTTTATATCTTCGCGAGACTTCCTCCTTATTGAATCTGTTTTGCTTAGTTGTCCTTTTGTAGTTTGTAGGTGCTTTTGAGCTGGTTCTTTCCTTATTGCTGCCGAGTAGAGTCCACTTTGGGCTATAATGATATTTCCTGCTCCTACAAAATATCCTCCCCTACCGATTTCTTCACCTGTGCGTTTTATTGACCTGTACTTGTTGTTTACTTGTGCGAAGACGATCGCACAAAGCATATTTCTTTCATCCTTACTTGCTACTGATCGATGTAATGTGCAAACCTCTCTATCCTCTTTCTCCTTGCTACTGATCGATGTAATGTGCAAACCTCATGAATTGCGGTTTTCTTCGCAAAGAGGATCTATATCTTCGCTGTGCTGTGAGGTATTTTTATTGGAACTGTTGATTTCTTTTCCCTTAGGAATACCCTGTTCTTGGATTGATCCGAAATTTGTTGTGGATCTTCTTGCGCTGTTGAGTTTAGTTCTCTTGTGTGAATTTGTCTGTGGTACTCGTCCGTTCTTTTCCTCTTTGCCTGTGTGTGACTTTGAGTTCACGTCTTCTTTCTTTGTCTAAATTTTCGCCTATGCTTTTGTAATTTTTCATCCCAAGATAGGATTTCCCTCGGATGCTACAGTCATACATGTGGTTTTTTCTTCATCTGCCTCTCGACATATCTTTTTTTTTTTTTTTTTTTTTTTTTTTTTGTTTCCTGTATGGTCATGAGCCTTTAGATCCAGTGAAATCCATCTCCCACAATAACTAATTTCTTTGAATCTTCTTCAATCTAACAATTAGCAGTCCCTTTTCCTTGTCTACATCGTTCTTTTCTTTGTCTGGTGCTTTTCCTTCTCCTTTTTCCTTTAAAGTTTATAGATCCAATTGATTCATCACCAACAGTAGCCGATTTTTCTAAACTTTCTTGAACCAACAAGATTATTTCCCTGTTTCTAGCGCATATGTAGTTGCATGAAATCCCACACTACACCCCTCATAATATTTCATAGATCTAAATCTTATTTATCATCTAAATTTCAAATATAAATGCTAGAAATATAAATTGACATAAGGATTTTTTACATGGTTCGATCAATGTGATCTACATCCATGGTTCTTCACTATGATTTTTGAGGTTACATAAGAATTAGATTTACAATCTCCATTAATGGATATTTTGTAGAGCTCTAGATCTAATTTTAGGGGAAGAAGATGATAAAGAAAATAAATCTCTCTCTAAAAATATCTCTCTCCAAAATATATCTCTCTCTCCTACCAAAATTATCCCCCCTTTCTCTCTCCTGCTTTCTTCTTTATATAGTGTTTACATAGTGGATGACAGCTCATGTACAACTAATATTTCCCTTAATTTCGGATTTACCTTGCGACATTTCGCAGGGCTATAAATGTTAAGTCTCGCAGACACTTTAGTTTTCGCAAGATCTTCGCGCTTTCTTCATGTTTCTATCACCACTATCTATTGCGTCATCAGTCTGCGACACTCGCAAAGTGTCATTGGTGAGGATTTCGCAAGTATGTCCTTGCTCCGATATTCTGCTCCTACACCCCTCACTATATCTTGATAATAATTTCTAGATCTAGACATATTAATCATCTAAATTTCAAATATAAGTGCTAGAAATATAAATTGACACAAGGATTTTTTACATGGTTCGATCAATGTGATCTACATCCATGGTTCTTCACTATGATTTTTGAGGTTACATAAGAATTACATTTAGAATCTCCATTAATGGATAATTTGTAGAGCTCTAGATCTAATTTAATGGAAAGAAGATGATAAAGAAGATAAATCTCTCTCTAAAAATATCTCTCTCCAAATTATTCTCTCTCTTCCCAAAATTATCCCCCCTTTTTCTCTCCTGCTCTCCTCTTTATATAGGATATTACATAGTGGATGACAGCTCACATACACCTAATATTTCCCTTAATTTCGGATTTACCTTGCGACATCCTCGCGAGAATATAAATGTTAAATCTCGCAGACACTCTAGTTTTCGCAAGATCTTCGCACTTTCTTCAAGTTTACGTTATCTTCATTTGTCATGTTATTTCTGAAATCACCTTGCGACGGTTTCGCGACGTTGTTAATGAAGATTCTGCAAGTGTGCTGTTGTTGCGATATTTGAATCCTACACGGCCGGTAGTAATACGAATCCCATAAAACTATCACCATGTTAGCCGTCAATTACAACATTTTAGTGTTTGACTCCGCCCAAAAATAAGCTTGAATCTTAATATCTCGAATTAGACTTTCCAAATTTCTCTTTTTGAGATTGAAAATTCTAGAATTCCTTTCTTTCCAAATGCACCACCATATTGCAACCGGTAAGTTGTTCCATATACGGTTAAGTCTTTCATCACCCCAATCATGACTCCAAGTTTGAATAGTTTCCGAAATATTACTATCATAGCTCCAATTGAAGTTGCATCCTTCGGCAAAATAATGCCAAATTCTCTTTGTTCGCCAACAATCATAAAATAAATGGGCACTTGTTTCATCTTCTTCTTCACAAAACCGACACACCCTATCCACATCCATACCCCTTCTAAAAAGCTTGTCCGTCGTCATCAACCTTTCATGGCATAGAAGCCATAGAAACTTTTTTACTTTGTATGGATAATGTCGACTCCAAATAATCTTACTTGGGAAGCTAGTATCGCCTTGATCACAAAGAGAATCAAACCCGCACTTAACCGTATAAGCATCAACCGTATTGTCTCTATCCACCATCCACAATCTTGAGTCTACTACCCCTTCTTGAATATTCACCACTTCTAGTAATGAGTTTATGGAAGCAATTTCTCTCATTATGGCTTGAGAATATCTACTTCGATACATGAACTTCCATTTGATGCCGTTACTCGAAATCTCATTAACCTAGCCACCACTTTCCCTTTTGTTATTGAAGCTTCAAAAGCCAATGGAAATCTAATGCATAAGGCGACATCTCCAATCCACAAATCTTCCCAAAATCTAATTTCATTTCCCGCGCCGATCTTGAATTTCACATGTTTGTTGAAATCCTCTAGCTCATTATAAATATTGTGCCACAAACTACACCCCTTTGGTCCTTTCGGTTTATGAGTTTCCCAACCGGTTGATGATTCTCCAAATTTTTCCACAATTATCTTTCTCCAAAAAGCATTCTTTTCTCTGTTCCAAATCTCCACCACCAATTTTGAGAAGCGCCGAATTCATGTATTTAGACTTCCGATTCCAAGACCACCACCTTCTCTAGATTTTACAATTATAGACCACCCGACATTATGAATTCTTTTCTTATTAGAATCATCATCCCAAAGAAAGTTTCTTACTATCTTATCAATCTTATTTGTGATGGAGCATGGTGCAAGAAAGATTGATAAATAGTAAATGGACAAACTAGCCAAACACTTTTGATGAGAGTCAACTTACCTCCTCTTGATATCGTTCTCCCGTTCCAAGAGGAAAGTCTCGAATAGCATAATTCAATAATCTTTTCCCACTTTTGTGTGCCACTAACTTTATCACCCAAAGGAAGACCCAGATAGATACTTGGAAAATTTGACCTCTTACACCCCAACATATTAGCAAATTCATCTAGATATGTTGAACATCACAAACTCACAACAGACGAGCCTATTTCTAAGCATATGAACCAGGGTCCAGACGAGTCTCCGACCTCTTTTGCTTTGCCATTTATTGCATCTTGTTTACACAACGGACATATAAACAACTTCAACCATATATACAGACAATGCTATTATTTTAATACAACTTCAACCATATATACAGACTGTTATACACATTTAACAAATGGCTACCTATTCAATTACAACAGAGTCCATAAATCATCCACTTGCAATTTAACTTTGCATGTTCAAATTATAATTACAAGCATGTTCAAATTATAATAGTCTATAAACAGTTGCATGTTATGTTCAAATTATAATGACAAAAAAGTCTTCCCGTGTAACAGATACTAATGTATTCTTTCTATATATACCAATACCAAGGTACTGAAGAGATCTTATATTACTTCATAGCCATTCTTCAATCTTATATTAGTTCATAGCCATACTGAAGAGATCTTATATCAATTCTCGCTGTTTATATTTTTAGATTCAAAGACAAAAAAATGAGTACTTCTCATGATGCCTTGTTAGAAGCTCCCGTTGCCAAGAGGTAGTAAGCTTAAATAAAATTGTTCATCAGGAGAAGTATATTTACGCCTTGCTAGCTAATCCGATTATAGTTGCAGATGTTTAAATTTTGGTTTATGTTGATTCAAATTTTATAAATTATATGATTAATCTTCGCAAAATGGAAGTTATTGACCGACTTCATTCACTATTGCAGGTTACATGGCAAAGTAGCCATCATAACTGGCGGAGCTAGTGGGATTGGTGAAAGCACAGCCAGATTGTTCGTCCGGTATGGAGCCAAAGTTGTAATTGCTGACATTCAAGATGATCTTGGGCAATCCGTATGTAAAGATGTAGATCCCACTGGTCACACCATCTCTTACATCCATTGTGATGTTACACAAGAGGCTGATCTCGAAAATCTCATTGATACCACCATCCAGATGCATGGTAAGCTTGATATAATGTACAACAACGCTGGAATAGCTGGTGCATTTGGTAAGTCAATAGTAGATACTAGTTTTGAAGAATTCAAGAAAGTTATAGATGTGAATGTACTAGGTTCATTCTTGGGTGCTAAACATGCGGCTAGAGTCATGATTCCGGCAAAGAAGGGTTGCATATTATTTACTTCTAGTGTTGCTTCTATAGTAGCCGGTGAGACTCCAAATCCTTACACCACATCAAAACATGCTATTGTGGGCTTAACTAAAAACTTGTGCGTGGAACTAGGCCAACATGGAATTAGAGTTAATTGCATTTCTCCATTTGCGCTTGCAACCCCTTTGCTGACTAATGCCGTCAATATGGAGGCAAGTACGTTGGAGGCAGCAGTTTACGAATCCGCGGTGTTGAAAGGAACATTTATAAAAACAGAGGACGTCGCCGAGGCAGCTGTGTATTTAAGTAGTGATGAGTCCAAGTATGTTAATGGGCTTAATCTTGTTGTCGATGGAGGCTATGCTACAACTAATCCTACTTTCAGCACGTCTCTGAAAGCAAGTTTGAAGTAGAATTTGTGTTGATTGAATATTGGATAATAGCCGGCTTGAATTTCCTTTATAGAATTGTTATGGCTTCAATCTGTTTGCGAACTATGGTTATTGCGTGTGTAGAAGATTTTATTTAATGTATTCCTGTATTAATAATTGTTATTGTTGTTGTTTTTTCTCGATGAAGAAAAGGAAATTTGTATTAATCAAAACAAAAATTCATAACAAACCGTACCCATAAAGTACCTAAAAACCGGAGTCCAATTTTATGCACACTTCGCAAAATCAATTATTCTTACTGATTTGAGATGACTAAGAGTATCTCCGATACAAGGGGTAAAGGTTTTAAAATTCTTGATACCTAGGTTTTAAGACCTTTTACACTATTTTTTTTTATCTCCAATGGAAGGATCAAGGTCATAAAAAAGATGACATAGCTAAGTGGAGATAAAGGAGAAAGACCATCTCCAATGCTTGAGGCTACTAAGGTCATCCTATGTAGAGGTGAAATGGGAGATTTGATTTTCGTTTTTTGATTTTAAGTTTTTAGTTTGAGGGAAGGGTCTTATGGTTTTTTCATAATGTTTTTAATTAACCCAAAGGGTATTTTAATATTTTCACTCCCAAAAAACACCCCTTAGCAAACACTATTGGATGGGGATAGTAATTTATATCCCCAATTAGAAAGTGTCCTCCAATTGCGTTGGGATACTTTTTCTAGTTGGGGATATAGGAAAAAGACAAAAAAATAATTTTAAATAGTAAATCAGGGTCACCCCTTATCCATGTATTTTAACTAATTCATAATCTATCCCTCACTAATCAGGTTTAGTGGTTAATTATAATTAGGAAATTTATAAGATTATTAGTTAAACGATTAGTGTATTATTTTGGGTGAGGTGAGAGTAGAAGGAGGGAGGGAAAATTTTGAGAGAAAGGTTTTGGGTGAAAATGGTGGATGATAATGAAGAGAGAAATGCTGCTGAATCTTTAGCTCAACTACCGCAAGGAGTATATCATGAATCTTCGGCAAATGATCCCCGATACTCATGTACATGGGTTGATGAGTTGAAAATTTGGTTTTTTTCTTTGAAATCACCATTTTTGCAGCTGAAAAAACTCGTTGCCGGCATGGCCACAGTTTGAATACAATGCCGGCAACAACCTTAGCGGCACGGTATTCATGCTACATCCATGCCAGCCAATAGTATCCCCCATTTTGAAATGCATACCGGTATTGTCTCCAACCAAAAAATCTCTATCGGTATAAAAGTTACTTTTTACCTACCACGAAATATGCTACCGGCATGGTTAAATATTAAAGTTACTATGCCGATACCTAGAGAAAACCATACAGGAACTAGTGATTTCCAAAGTCAAATATCGGCGTGGTTAATTATTTATCAGCCACGCGGGCACAAAGTACCGGCATTGCATTTTATTTAAAGAGCGTGCCGACACAAAGGATTCCGGCGTTGATTTCCAGTGAGATTATTATGCCTGAAGCAATTTAAATTTGGTCAAGATTGTCGGTTCAGTTTGATCATATGTCGTCAATTCCTGTATACGGGTCGAGCATGCCTAAGACCCAAGGTATTTTTTCACCTAAAGGTCAACTCCAATCTCCAAGGTCTAATCTACCAAATTTTGTTTAAATTAAGAACAAATGATGATGTGGACTTAAGACCCAAGGTCATAGAGAAAGACTTTCTCCTTTACACCAGTTAGCCATGTCATCCTTCTGTATGACCTTCACCTTTGTATTGAAGATGAAACTTTGGTGAAAAATATCTTAAATCTTAGGTGTCATGCAATTTTAAGACCTTGACCCCTCGCGTTGGAGATGCTCTCTTGGGTCAACATCATCATTTTGTCTCAAAATTTAAATAAAAAGTGTTAAATAAAACACCTTGGGGATTGGAGTCTGGAGAGGAACTTAAGGTAAAAAAATTTATCTCTATTTTTTTATTGCCATTTAGTAATGACCGCAAAAAAGATGTCTCCACATAGGATGACCTTGACCCCTTGCATAGGAAATGCTTATTTTCTGATTAAATTTGTATTTTAAAACAATTCAAGTAATATTTCAATCTAAAAAATCGTATGAAAATATAACGATATCTAGTCATAACTAACTAGTACAACCGGTGTCACCGTGGAAGGGTCGACCGAAAAAGAATCTGAAGATGGGGTTTGTTTGTGACTACTTTCGCTCTGTTTCAGAAAAAGCGATACTTTCATCCCGTTTCAGATAAAGTGATACTTTCGCTCCGTTTCAGATAAAGTGATACTTTCGCTCCGTTTTAGAAACGGAGCGAAAGTATCACTTTTCCTGAAATGGAATGTGAAAGTATCCCTTTTTCTGAAACGGAAAATTAGTCGATCCATAAACCAAAATATGGTTGCATGATGTGTTATGCATCCTTTGTGGTGGTTTGCTTAATGTCTATGCATTCAATTTTCGAGAATTGTGCCTAAAGTAAAAGTATCACTTTTCTTGAAACGAAGGGTGTACATCGTTTTATTAGTTGCAACGGAAAATTAGTTGATGCATAAATTAAAATATGACTACATAAAGTATTATGTATCCTTTGTGGTGGTTTGCATAATGGATGTACATTTGATTTTCTAAAATTGTGCCTAAAATGATAAATACCTCCAAATTTTTCGTAAAAACTCTAAATTTGATACTGTTGTTTGTACTCGTTGCGTAGATTTTTTTATAACCTCCTTGTGTATCCTATTTTTTAGGGGTATAATTGGAAAGCAAACTTTAATATAGCATATCCAAAAATCCGTGCCTTGGAATTTTACAAATTTTATCTCGTTGGAAAGGTTATAAAAGGAGGGATAATTGTGTCAAGTGAAAAAGACCAACCATAGACACCAAATCCAATATTTTTGTGTCAGTTGATGACTTACAATTTACAAAAAAAGTGGCCATATAAAGGTCCTCCCTCACTTCGCTCGATCGGCCCAAATATGGAACAAATTTTTATTACGAAGCTCATTACGCGATTTTAAGGAGTTTTTTCATAACATGTATGGGGTGTTAAAATGTATACATACTACTCGAACTAGACGTTGTTATATTAGATTTAATATTACTTTTTTTTTCCTAAATAGATTAGTTCTAATTAGATACAAATGTTTACATAACTAGACTTAATCTCAATTTCAATTACATATATTAAATCAAACTTCATTTTTACATAAGCATAATTATAAATAGGAAGCCCTCTCTAGTAACTATAATACGTTCCCCCTGCATCACACACCCAAACCCTTGATATGATCATGCAGTTTGAGATCCTGCATCTTGAGATCCTTCACTTGGATATCCAAACTATTGATGTAATGCTTGAGTTGGAAAGCACCTGAAGTGTAATGATATTCCATAATCTTGATAACCTTGAGGATTCTGTTGATTGGGTTGTCGATATGGAAATAGTTGTTGCACTGGACGGTAACTTTACTCTGCATAATGTTGGATTATGATTCTGCCACTATATTCTGGGATGGTAGAGTTCCAAAATGGATTGAAAAATTAGAACTAAAGTTCATAGTCTCTCCTATTTTGCGTATCTTTTGTTGGTATATACGCTTAGTTCCCAAATTTCTTAACTCCACTTGATTAAATTGTTTTACCAAATGTTCACAACTGTCCGATGTTCCTGTATACGAAATAGAAGGGTTGAGACCTTGTGACGCAATTGGAAGTATATGATCTTCTCCAGCAAGATTAAAAGAGTCTAGCTCCCATCTCAATGCTGAAAAATCAGACCCAGCCAATGTAGAATAAGGTTTAGAAGGTCCTCTTAAAGGATCCAATAAAGAAGAAGCTCCCTCCGAAGGATACGTGGTGAAAGATAAAATTAGTGGTGGACGTATCATAAAAAGGCATTTTCGGTAATACAATACCCATTGCGGAAAAATCCAGCCCATAAACGTGTAAAACTTCTCCACTGATTATCGGCTCTACAACCGACTTGAACCATTTGTTGTACTGGTCTCCGTCACAAGGCGTGAATAATGCCTCGTACCTTTTCCAGCGTTTTCTCTTTAGTTTTGTGTATTCCGTTCCAAGGACTGTGGCTATAGATCGAGGCTTGTGTGGCTTTCCGACTACACCAACTAACTATCTAGCATATCTTTCCCCAAAACAAAAAACACCAAAGTACTTCGATAGGACCATAGAGCACAATACGCTAGAGTGAAAATTATTTGATACTTTGGGAAACATCACGACTTATTTCCCCAAAATCCTCGTAAGGCATCCAAATAACACTTTATTTGTTCCTAATATTTTTTGGGTCCTAACGGGTATTACCTGCCGGGGTACCTAGTACACGGATATGTGGCATTTGTTGCTATTTTATTTAAAATTTTAAGATTTTATCTAGTTTTGCTTAGGTTTTTCTCTTTTTTCATTTTTTCTTTCTTAATTATAATTTTGGTAGAGCATTGATATAGATATAAAAATAATCTCATATGAAAATTTATTAGATTCAACCCAACATGAAGAAGATAAAATAAATTTATCAAAAAATTATAGGTGATTTTTCAAAGAGTTAACGGGTAGCCGGACCTGACGGATATTTAGGTTTTTAATCTGGTCTTGTTCCGGGTCCACTGAATCAGGACGCAGACCCAAACCCATCTTTTTTGATCGGATCAGGTTCCGGGTCCAGTGGTACCCGAAAGGAACCATACCCATTGAAGATTCTAAGTCATATGTGTTCGAATCAGGGTCACTATTGTGTAATTTGTGGTATACAAATTCCTTTAAACCGGAATTAGGAAATCCACCACTTCTTAAGTTTTTGTGTTTCCGCTATATTGTTATCACAATTTACAATGGAAGTTCATCTTTACATATGTCTTTTTCTGATCAACTTTCTGGGTCAAATGAAACATCGTCTTCCAAACCGCAAGATATCCTAAGTAGGAAATACAAATCGATGGTATTCCTGTAAAAAACATTAAAATTGTTTTGCATCTTCGTATTGATTGCATGAAAACTATAAATCAAAATATTTGACATACCTGTTTCAAAGTTTTCAAAATGAAACGTGTATGTGGTATACTACCAGTGTTTGTACTGATGTTTCTTCGAATCAATATGGTACAAAGTAAGCCAAGGATATTTATGACAATAATTTTAGCACCATGAGATAGCTCTGCATAAACTTTGGTAACTTCGTACATATCTCGCTCATTTTTTTTTAGACAGATGACCTTAAGCTCTGGTTAATTCTGGACCAAAACGTAGATTGAGATTGTTCTCTTCATCAAAACTCGATTGTGTTTTCGGTATAGGTTGAGTGGATTTATTCTTAGGTGGTTTTATACTTCTTTGTCGCTTAATATCTTGAGATTGAGACATTCTATTGAGAATCTTTTTAGAGAAGTTGTATAAAAATTAGAAGAAGTTTTAGTGGAGAAATTTTTTAGAGAAGTTGAATAAAAAAAATTAGAAGGATTTTTAATAGAAAAAAATTACATAGAAGATTGAATTTGGTGTGAGTAGAGAAGTTAAATGAACGAGTTATTTACGGTGTGAGTGGCCGTTTTTATGTTGTTGAATGGCTCGAGGCATTTTCTCTACCCTTCTTCCCCTAAGATCACCTTGCATCCTTGAACCGATAACCATCTTTAGCCTTAGCCGTTGTCTTAGGATATTGTGACGACCTTCTCAAGCCACTGTGCCTATTAGTTGTCTTAACTAAAAAATGAGTGGAATTTTTACTTTAAAGTCTGCCCCCACTGGATATGAACCCCCAAATATCCTCTAGGAGTGAGCTAAGTTTCATCTAAAAAAGCTTCTATACAAACGCCTTTAGCAAGTCTTTTTGGGAAGATTTGAAAAGAAAACAACACTAGATTTGGACGAATTTACAAGCTGCCCAGACCAACTTGAGAAACAGAGAAAGTATCCGGAATCCGACTTATGCCTCTGACATTATGAAAGTTTGCCTCTAGAAAAACCAAATCGTCATAACTATCAGTTATCACAGGAGCCCCACAACATGTTACGAAACCGAAACGTGATTAATTTCAACCCCATGATTACCACCTAACATACACAAATATGGGCCAACCTTGGTAGAAAATACTGGAACATAATCCAAAGACGTCGGTGACCTGTACATTAACGGGAAAAAAACAGAAAAACGTCGGTTACCATTTAAAGAACATGCCGTGACGGTACGGGGGCAAACACCTGCTGTACAACACTATATCAAGGTACTAAAGAGGCGTCTCATATTAGTCAATAACTATTCTTCTTCAACCATTTATATCTTAACCGATAGATTCTGTAGATACTTGGAAAATGCCAAAGTAGAATTTCAGCCTCCCCATATCCAAGAAGAGATGCTAGAGAGTATTCCCTCCAAGACCGCGGAAGTCTCCCCATATCCTAAAGAAAGCGCTACATAGCACCCCTTCCCTATTAATGAGCACGTGCACGCCTAAGTCACGTGGGTTCATAAAGAAGAATCTAAGGTACACTTGTCTTTTGTAGGGACAGATGTAAGATAAGAAAATATAGGAAAGGATACATGTTTGACATTCTTATTTCAAAATAAATAGGGATCCTCTCTCAACTGAGGACTCAGAGCTAACTTCTTGTGGCTAACCATGTACTACTTTCTAGAGTAGGCTTCCGACTCTACTATGATATTTGTACCTATTACATTTTGGCGACCACAGTGGGAGTCTACTCATAGGATTAGGACAGCGGTTCAGCCACTGAAAGCTCTATGACAGCGGCGCCATAAAATCTAAGTAGCGCCCAACTCACTTTCTTTACTACATCCAAGAGTCTGTCTAAGCGCCTCCATCTCTCTCCCAAATTTTGTCTAAAGCGCCTCCATCCAAGCACCTCTATCCAAGCGCCTACATCCCTCCTCAGAGTTTGTCTAAGCGCCTCCATCTCTCTCTCAAATTTTGACCCAAGCGCCTCCATCCAAGCGCCTTCATCTCTCTCCAAATTTTGTCCAAGCGCCTCCATCCCTCTCAATATTTCTTTAACTTCTCAAAAGACAACCAACTTCAACATTTCAAGCTTATATAGCTCGCCAGATACTGCAAATCATACAATCCTCAAACATCCAGTGCCAACATATAATTCATTATCCTCAGCGTCTTAATAACCATCCAGCGTCACCAGCGACAACTTGTAATCACCAGCGGTGACTCAATAACCATTCAGGGTCAACTTGTATAACCTAATTTCTTCAGTGTCAACATACAACGTGCCCACATCTTTCTCCAACTTTCCTATCTCAAAGGCGCATCCATCTCTCTCTCTCTCGCCAGCGCCTGTCCCACTCAAAAGCGCCTCCATCTCTCTCTCTCTCCAGCGTCTCAATCTCTCTCCAGCGCCCCCATCTCTCTTTTCCTAGCGCCTTTTGAATCCATCAAAACGGCGTCGCTTTCATCATCGACGCTTGTGTCCTCAGCATCACCCACATCCAGTAAATAAGAACAACTCAACAATGGCAAGTTCAAACGGAACTCAACCACATACATACAGCGGATATCACTTATGCTCGGTGGATATCGTCTCATGCTATCAGCGTTCAAAATCAGCGTCCCCATATCAGCGGCTTTCAATTCGAGCTTCCATTGTCGTTTGTACAAAAATCGAAGTGGTAAACAATAGCTAAGCCTGTAGCGGAAAGGGGCGTTGAATGCACATCAACTGCTGATACAAATTCCACAAAGAGAAGCTTGTAGGCGGAATTCACCTTCTCACAAAGAAAGCTAAGTATTCGATACCAATTCTTGACATCTTATAACACGTTCTGTGAACAACCAAAAAAAATGATTTTAAAACTTCAAGCATAAAATCTATAAAGCGTTAGTTTTAAATCGAAATTTTGTCCTTGATATGTATTGAGCGACCCTAACTACTTGTGTTCCTCTCTTGATAAATTGCACATCGCTAGGAATGGATGAATGGGTTCCTACTGTTTTATATTGGAGTCAAATACTCTGCAAGAATGGAGGTCCTAAATGAAGAAATTAAGCCTGCACGGGGAGGACCATCGCCTGCGCTTCAACTGTTTTAAAATACTTCAAATAGATGACTCTTTCAAATTCATCACGCCAGCACCATTCCCTCCCCTTTATGTTCCCATTCAACCAAGTAAATGCTCACAGGAAAGCTTGTGCAGGCGTCTGATAGACACATTTTTGTGTCTGAATTGTCCTCAGTGTTGGTATTGTTGGAACTCGATTTTTGTACTAATATTGTGTTTTTATGTATTTTTAGGTATTTTTGGAAATAAATATTTTTGGAAAATTCGGCTCAAAAAGTTGCTCGGAACACCCCCGGAGGACACATGTTAAACGAACCCCTACTTTGGATAAGGGGCACCCAGTTACTAAGGGGCACACTAGCTTCTATTTGCACCCCATAAGGCAAGTGCTAAAGGGACGCCCGTACAGGATTAGGGGGAGGTCATCTTCTCCATTTGAATTATTTTTTTAAGGGAAAATGTAGCGACAAGCTATCCAGATTAGGGTTTGTGATTTGGACGGGATTCAATGAGATTCAATCGATTCTCATGGTATAGACTGTTATGGGCGTACAATCTTTGGTATGGGTGTTCGGATGATTTAAATCAAATGGAAAATCAATTCTCGACAAACAGGGAATACTCTTCTCGAGTTTGTTGAGACATTCAAAGCGAGAGTCGGGGAGAGATTTAATCGGAGTTATGCATGGATTTGGATTTTTATTATCCTGGTTTATCGAAACAGGACTAGTAGATGCATTAGATTCGAAGAAAAAGAAGATTTCCACGTAAAACAGAGAAGAAATATTATCGGGATTTTCCGAGCCGCTTGTTGTATCTGCATGTGCCTGGGTATGTTATAATCGATCTCATTACGTGTTTGGATAAAGAATAATTGATATTGAGTGTGCCAAATATATCCGTGACGCGTGAGAATAGAGAGAAGAAAAATTTAAGGGAATAATATCTCGGAAAATTGCAGAGAGTAATTGCGGAAGATTTTGGAGTTATTATTGATATTTGGAGGATCTCGTTGGTTATATATAGAGTTCGGGGGACATTGAAGAGGGGGATGGAGAGCTTGGGGAGAGTTTAGAGCGTCCAAAGAACGAGAAAATCAAGTTGCAGAGAAGTTTTCTGCTCCTGCTGAAGAACACGAAGAACAGACGGCCAAGGACCGTCGTTCTTCAACAGTGTCGCGACAGAGATTCGTGGGTCATAGTACGGGGACGGTCTTAATTCAACGGTGTCAACGACTGAGTCTCGTGGGTCGTAGTTAGGAGGCGATCTTAAAGCAACAGTCTGTAATAACAGTGTTTGCAACAATTATAAACGTTGCAAACACTCGATTTTCATCATTTTCTCCATTGCATCATTTGTAAGCACCTTTGAGCAATAAAATCATATTTTGAGCGTGTTTCCAACATGATGAGCTAGACTCCAACACTGGACGACGGAGGAAGACGAATTTCATACATGGGTAAAATTATTAAATTCTTTTTAAGACTTTTGCATTAATTTTAATTGAAATATGATTTGAATTAATTGGTTGTCATTTAATTTGATGAGGTATGCTTAGCTTAAATGTTTTGATACATCATGCTTAGGATTTACAACCAATCTTTTAAGAATCTACCTTGGCAAAATCGAGTCCGTGTTAATTTTATTTATTGAGCTTTAATTGTTGAGAATAAATAAATTGAACCCTATGTTATGAATTGACGAAATCCTAGTCCCAGAACACTCTTCATCCCGTGACAATATTTGTATATATTTTCTTTTATTTTCTTTTATTAATTCTTAAAATCAATCTTGTCAAGTCCGAGTGAACGACAACCTTACTACCACTTTCTACAACATCATTGAAAATAATCATCAATTTTGGCGCCGCCGACGCGGACTTGTGTATAGATTTGTTTTTAGGTTTTATTATTTTATTTATTATTATTTGTTCCTTTTTACGCGTTTTGTTTTTTTTTTTTTCTATTTGCTTTCAGACTTGGTGCGGAGCTTATATAAAAGAGAAAGTGTTGAAAAGTAAAGTGAAGCCAAAGAAAGAAAGAAGAGAGAAAATCCAAAGGAGTGAAGAGGAAAATTTTGTATATAGTGTAATTAATTTTTTTTTTTTATTTATTTATTTTTAGAAACTGTAATTAGGTAATTATCTTTGTAATTTTTATTTTTATTTTTTTGGACTTCTTAATTTTGGACTTTAGTTTTGGACTTTTGGACATTTTTTTTAAAACCCTAAGGAAGGGTTATTTAAATTTAAACTGCACAGGGAAGGACGGTGATTACGATATCACCTCGGCCCCTCGGGTTCGTACATGACATAGGAGTCGTGGCCCGAGTCGACTTCAACGGTTCATCCCCAAATCAGTCCGGAACGGGAGGTAAGAATTCTAAACACCCGCGAATCCCCCCAGGCGGGTTTATTTGGATGATTTTGTATGCATATATGTTGAGGTATTGAAAAAGGCTGCTTTTAATTTCCTAGTAAAGGGCAAGGACTGGCCATACAAGATAAGGGTTCGGATTTCATCACCGTTCTCTTCTTGCCCGCCTTAGGAAAACGAAACCAAACACGAACCTAAGCTTAAAATACTGACTAGAACGAGACCGATAGGGTAACGAGCTTAATAGGAAAGTCATTCGAAAAATATTGGTTACTCTTAAAGCATACTTGAAGTTCATGATGGTTTCGTGAGTTGAATGCGTGACTGCGCCGCCTTGTAATGCGGTGAGGCCTTGGGTATCAAAGCTCCACGCAGCTTCCCTCGCCTCTATTCAAACTTACTTAAACTCGGATTGATTCCGGAAGGGTTTGCTTAAATTGTAACGAATTCCCTTTCGAAGGATTAGAAGTCTGGTCTAGAAACAATCTAAGTGGAGCCATCATGCTTTTTGTTTGCTAGAAATCGCAGGTTTTTTTGGTCGAGTAAGCCTTGTTTGTGTTTGTGTAGAATTCCCTTGCAGTTAGGATGTCAAACTGGTATTATAATAGCCATCACAATGAATATGAATATCCAACTGCACATTATGGACATCACTCTTTTATGACCATAGTGTGAATAGTGGTTGGGAACGCCAAACTTTGGAAGGTTATGGGTCATACCATGGTGAGCCCAATTACTATCCACATGTGCATCGGTCATTCGAGCAAGAAGATTATAGTAATAGTTCTTCGTCTCTAGAGGATACAATCAAGCTTTTGAAAAGTAGTCCTTATTATGATCCTTCCCTCTTCCTTCTCTAGAAGAGTCCCTCAGGGGTTTAGGTGAGTCGACACAAAAGTTAATTTGAATCAACATGTAAGTTAGGCGAGGTAAATAACGTAGTTATGGACGAAAGGACCGCAACAACGACCGAATCTTTAGAAGATATCCTCAATAGATTAACTCAAAACTTAGATCCAACACTAAGGGAACTTTCTTTGGAGGAGACCCTTGAGAGGCTAGCTGAGTCGACACGTAGACTTGAGTTAGAAAGTATTGCTCGAAATAACTTGAATTTCCAATATAGTGTATCCAATAATACCTTTGAGAATGAAGATAGTTATTTACATAATCAAGATGATGAGGTTAGAATTGGTAACACTACTTGTTTAGATGAGGTTCGATCATTTTCATGTTATGATCATGATGTGGAAAGTGTTGATGAAGAATATGAAGTTTTTAGGCATAGTGATCGTGAATTTGCTTCTCCAATTGAGCTTTATAATGATAGTAATATTTCTGGTTTAAATCCAAATAATTTTAATAATAATTCACCTATTCAAAAGGATGAGGATTTGACTAGAAGTATCTCCGTTTTAGACGATGTAGAATTTCCTAGTTACAAAGCCGATAATGGTTTAGAGGAATGGGTTTATCCCGAGAATACTTGTTTTAGAGTCCAAGGATTTAGAAACAATAGTCTTAGACGAAGAAGATGAACTCGTAGAGCTTTTAAATATGAGTGAGGATGCATCACCTAAGTATAACATAGAAGAAGCTATTGACCATTTGCAGGATTCCGATGATCTAGAAATTAGGAAATTGTAGCTAGTCTATCTAGAGACACCCAAAATTCTAAGTTTGGGGTGATTATCATCCTCCTTGTGCCTTACCTTTAGCTCTTACAGATCCCTCACTTGGGACTTGACATATGTGCCTCAACCATTTTACAAGATTATCTTCATACACATTTTCCCGAACCTAAGTGTGTCCATAAAGAAGTTCGGTTGTTAGAAACCCATCCTCTCGGTTGATGTGGTTAACCAGGGCTATGATACCACGATTGATTTTGTTTTCCCACCAAATATTTTTCAACCAATTGTGGGAACGTATAAGTTTCAGATGTGTCAATTATTAAGTTTTGAGGCTAAACCTAATTATTTTAGGAGATTAGGGTCGACACATTTGCTTAAGGAAGACCACCAATCTTATTGTGGTCGTAGGTGTAAGTCAAAACTGATTGACTTAGAGGATCCTCAATTATTCAGTTATTGTTATGTGCTTCTAAGTTCTTAACTGAGTATTTCCGGACTCTACAACCTGATCTTAAGAATCCTTATTTTAAGGAAACGCAACCCATGAAAATATGTTATCTAGACCCTTTTATAGAGCTCCGAACCGAACCACAACTAGATGTAGTTGTCTTAAACAAAAAGATAGATAAGGGTGTGTTGGATATCTTCCCAGTCTCTTTCTGAGTCTCCTCTTCTTGTGGTTCGCACTTTTTGATCCAAATGACCCGCAGATTATTCCTAAGTTCGCTATATGATTCTTCGAGGTGACTAACCCTTTCCAATGTCTGGCTCAAGACTTTAAACTTAGCACTTCTTGGGAGGTAACCCATGCTCTTGCAACACGGTAATATCTTTCCTTAACTCTTTTACTTCAAATGGTAACAGCTTTCTCCTTGTTCATGCTTTTAATTTTATCTTTAGAACATTGAGGACAATGTTAGATTTAAGTTTGGGGTATGGGAGAAACTTTTAGTTGCGATAATTAAACTCCAGAGCCTAGAAATTTATGCTTATTAAGGATGGCACTAACCAATCTAAGTGGATGGAAGCATTTTGGTTGTAGGAGTTGAGGAACCAATCGATTAGATGGAAACATCTAAAGAGTCTATTCATAAAAGCACGAGCTCGGGTGTTAGAAATAACATGATAGTTTCACCATATCTCGTTGAGTCCTTTTCACTTCGTTTTTATTTTTATTTTGTTTTTAAACTATGTTTCTCTAAGTGATTAGGTGGGGCCCACGAATCAAGTTGTTACCGATGCTAGGGTGAATTAGAGTGATTGAGATACACAAAAAAAAAAAAAGAGATAAAAAAAAAAAAAAAAAAAAAAAAAAAGTGAGACCACTATCCGACCAACCTAATAAATTCAATAAAGTCGACCACTTTGGAACCCTTGTATATGCCAAATGTGTTGACCTAGAGTTAGGATTATCGACAATGGTTCCCTTGTATATGCCGGTGTGTTGATATTAGTCGACTAGTATCTCAGTCCATTAGGATAGGTTCATTTTGGCGGAGGCCTTCGATTGAGATATGGGAAACACCATTCACTTAATAAACATCGAAACCATCTATGTTTTTCTCTATATCCATCTTCTTGATCTATCCATGTGATTAGTTTTGACTCCGGGTATTGATGTCCATAGTGCGACTATCTGAGTAGAGCTCTGTGACTTATATATGAATTTTAGTATGCTTGAGTGCAAACTCGTGTACAGCAATTGGAATTTCGCATCAGGGTACTTCCTCCTATAGTCAATAAGTATGCCAACCAAGGAGATTCTTTAGTGCCTTCCGAGGTTCTGCGTAGATAGTTAGGGTCTGGAGTAAAGGTTTTGTGGGTACACCTCTGGTAAACCCTCCGGAGACAACACTCCGCCACTAGGGCCACCTAGGGGTTCAAATGATTTTTATTTTCTAGAATAAATTTGCTCGAGGACTAGCAAATAATCAGTTTGGGGGTATTTGATAGACACATTTTTGTGTCCGAATTGTCCTCGCTGTTGGTATTGTTGGAACTCGATTTTTGTACTAATATTGTGTTTTTATGTATTTTTAGGTATTTTTGGAAATAAATATTTTTGGAAAATTCGGCTCAAAAAGTTGCTCGGAACACCCCCGGAGGACACATGTTAAACGGACCCCTACTTTGGATAAGGGGCACCCAGTTACTAAGGGGCACACTAGCTTCTATTTGCACCCCATAAGTCAAGTGCTAAAGGGACGCCCGTACAGGATTAGGGGGAGGTCATCTTCTCCATTTGAATTATTTTTTTGGCGGGAAAATGTAGCAGCAAGCTATCCAGATTAGGGTTTGTGATTTGGACCGGGATTCAATGAGATTCAATCGATTCTCATGGTATAGACATCGTTATGGGCGGATAATGCCGGTATGGGTGTTCGGATGATTTAAATCAATTGGAAAATCAATTCTCGAAAAACAGGGGAATACTCTTCTCGGGTTTGTTGAGACATTCAGGCGAGAGCTGGGGAGAGATTTAACCGGAGTTATGCATGGATTTGGATTTTTATTATCCTGGTTTATCGAAACAGGGCTAGTAGATGCATTAGATTCGAAGAAAAAGAAGATTTCCACGTAAAACAGAGAAGAAATATTATCGGGATTTTCCGAGCCGCTTGTTGTGTCTGCATGTGCCTGGGTATGTTATAATCGATCTGTTACGTGTTTGGATAAAGAATAATTGATATTGGAGTGTGCCAAATATATCCAGACGCGTGAGAATAGAGAGAAGAAAAATTTAAGGGAATAATATCTCGGAAAATTGCAGAGAGTAATTGCGGAAGATTTTGGAGTTATTATTGATATTTGGAGGATCTGTTGGTTATATATAGAGTTCTGGGACATTGAAGAGGGGGATGGAGAGCTTGGGGAGAGTTTAGAGCGTCCAAAGAACGAGAAAATCAAGTTGCAGAGAAGTTTTATGCTCCTGCTGAAGAACAGACGACCAAGGACCGTCGTTCTTCAACAGTGTCAGCGACAGAGATTCGTGGGTCATAGTACAGGGACAGTCTTAATTCAACAGTGTCAACGACTGAGTCTCGTGGGTCGTAGTTAGGAGGCAGTCTTAAAGCAACAAGCCAAATAAAGTGTTTGCAACAATTATAAACGTTGCAAACACTCGATTTTCATCATTTTCTCCATTGCATCATTTGTAAGCACCTTTGAGCAATAAAATCATATTTTGAGCGTGTTTCCAACATGATGAGCTAGACTCCAACACTGGGACGACGGAGGAAGACGAATTTCATACATGGGTAAAATTATTTAATTCTTTTTAAGACTTTTGCATTAATTTTAATTGAAATATGATTTGAATTAATTGGTTGTCATTTAATTTGATGAGGTATGCTTAGCTTAAATGTTTTGATACATCATGCTTAGGATTTACAACCAATCTTTTAAGAATCTACCTTGGCAAAATCTGTAGTAGCAGGATTTCCCACACTACACCCCTTACTCGATTTTGCCTAATTAAGCCATTAGAAGATATAAGATCAAGAACATTTATTGATTGAATTCATGAAGTGTTTACACAGGAAAATAGAATTACACTTAGAAGTTAAAACACTCTTAAATTTTCTCTCTCCTAATGACTTGCCTAACAATTCTAAAAAGATCTCCCTCATTTACAGACTCACTCGACCCTTTATATAGGGTAATACATAGTGGATGACAGCTAAGCTATCCTTTATTTTCGGGAATGTCTCGCGAAGTGTCGCCAGTGTACAACTATTCAATCTCGCGACACTTCTTATCCCTCGCCAGGTTCCACGTCTTTCAGCTATTTTGTGTGTCGTTATTTCCCATCGCGTCGTTTATTTTAGTTTCCTGCGACTCCCTCGCGGTACCGTCGTTTATTGATCCCGCGAGCCCTATCCATTGCGATATTATGATCCTACATCTTGCCTCTTTTTCCTTGAATATAGCTTGAAGAGCGATCTTGAAGGAAAAATCCGTTGTTGTGGTAATCTTTGATCTTTGTTGATGAAGGAACGAGCAGAAGAATACTGTACTTGAAAAGTACGTACTTGCCTCTATTCTTTTGCGAAGTTCCGAAGCTTCTTTGAAATATATATGAAGTATCGTCTCTTATCTCTCCTCATATTTCTCCTGCGAGGGGAAGAGTACCATAAGATTTTTACAATATTGTTTCCGCGACTGCTTATCTTTGGAATCTTCAGTTTTGTACTTTTACACGGATTTTGATTATTAATGTCTTCTCTTGACACGTTTCTTTCAACCACTTTTTCTTGACCGTTCATGTCTCTTCGCATTAAATGACCTCGTTTTCTCGAGGCTCTTTTCCCTATATATAGTTTTCTTTTCCCTCCTTTTCATCTTTTAGTTTGTCTCTGCAACTTTTCTTTGATTCTCTCCTTCCGCAATTTGCGCTCCTGCTACTGCAAAGCTTTTCTTCATCCTTTCTAGCGCTGCTTTTAATCTCCAATCTTCCATCCATTCCCATACTGATAAATGGCTTCCATCAGTCGTGGATACAAAACTTCTTTTGAAGAAGTTCAACGAAGTTGCTCGAGAAGGGTTTTACTCTGTCAACCATTCCCGATCAAGAACCCTCATCCATTCTTTCAGAAATCTTTTCTCGATCATCAATGTGATGATCAAAAGATTATAGTCTCGCTCGATCGCCTTCTCGCTGGGACTTCCTATTCCCTTGTACAATCCCGAGTTGCCTTTATTTTATGAAATTTTGGCCCATGAAAAATTCTCTCAATTTGTTTATCAATTAAGTGGCGATTGTATTCGCTGATGCTTGAGTTCGCGAACCGCACAGCGGTGCAAAGGATCTTTATACCCTAATTACGCGTAAATCCCAAATTCAGGATTTGGAAATAGTCATGAGAAATACACTCAAAGGAAAACTTTTTGAAAATTACTCAAAGTGATAACTATGGTGAATGCGAGATCTCATTTGGGGCATTCGTCCAAGAAAAAGGATAATGTCTCGAAGATAAATTACTCATGCAAGACATTGATTGGCACCCGTGCAATAATACCTCTCCTCGTCATTCCAAAGATGAGAAATGGTGGGTCGTACCCTTGATCTTAAATGGTCCTTACATCGCGGGCTCGCATATTCTTCCTGCGAATCTCGCAGATATCATCCTTGGGAATTCAAATGGCCTCGAGAAGAAGAAAGAGGTATGTTTCCGACTTTAAATTTGGCTTTCGTAATTTTCTTTCTATAATTCTTTGAGTTTGTGAAATCTTTCGGATAGCCGGGTTGAAAAGAAGCTACAAAAGGATCCGTCGGAGGATACTCGACATTGCTTCGATCGCTTACGAGTGAAGTAAGAATCACTTCCTTTCTTCTTATTTAAAACAATATTGTTGCCTCTGTTTCTTATCTTTACGCGCATTGCGAAGGTCAAGTTAAAGAAACTATTGCTGCGAAGACTAAAAGTAAGGGTAAAACTGCGCTCGCAAGGGTAAATCCTCTGCCCCCTTAACTAAGAAGCGAAAGGTCCAATCCTCTTCTCGCCTTAGCTCAAGCTCAATCTTCGACGAGGATAACCATGAATCGAATCCTTCTCTCGCCAAGAAGATTCCATCGACCGATTCTTCCATGGATCAATTATCCAAGATCTTCTCGCATTGTTTCCAAGGAATGGGAGATGCTCCCCTAGCTTCTCTTTGTGGGGCTCTCGCAAACGTGTGTAATCTTGCTTTCTCGAAGGCAATAATTCATTCAATGGAGTCTCTAGAGTTGTGTCTCCTGATCTTTTGAATGCACTTGGGTCTCTCGTATGTGTACAGGCATACTTCCCTGCTAACTTTAAATTGTTTAGTATATATGTTTTAATGATTTTTCTATCTTCTTTTACAGGTTGGAAGATCTTCCTTTGTAGTTGCCTCAGACCTTGAGAGAAGACGCAACAATCTTGAAAAGAAGAATTTGCAATTGAGCAAGAAGATTCAAGAGTTAGAGACCGAAGCTGCGTCATCTCGCGATAAAGACGAGAGAATTCAAAAGTTAAACACCGAACTTAACTCCCAAAAGGATAAGGTGTCCACTCTTCAAAACGCCAATCAAAGAACTTTATGGTATTAAATTTTTCCTCCTTTCACTATTTTTATTTTATCGGTCGCATATTGCTACCTAACTTATTACTTTCGCAGATGTATATAATCTCTCCGATGAGGCTATCCTTCTCCATACATTTCCCGATCCTATGGATAATAACCTTCTTCTCGCTCACCTCAACGACTCTTTAAGTAGTTCATCAAACAAAATTAACTCCCTTTCATTAAATGAACTTCAGACCAAATATCGTCTTTTAGAAATTGAACATAGATCTGGTTTAAGTGCTCGCCAACCAATTTAAACGAATGTTTCTCGAGTCCAATAAAGAAATCAAAATTTTGAGGAAGAAAATTAGTGACCTTATAGATGATAAAGATCGCATTGCTAACAATGGTGCACGAGGCATTAGCAACATTTCAAAAATCTCTCCTTGAACTACAAATTGAACGGATGAATTGCTTCGCTTTAACTCCTTGCTTAGTGAGCGAGAAGATCAAATTCTTCCCTCCTCCTTGTTATAAATAGTGACGATGAATTCGCCCGGGCTGCGAAAGTTTTAGATAATGCCAGGAATAACTTAGGTGTTGATGTTAGTCTTCACGCCGAGCATACTTCCTTGATTAAAGATATGATATCTGATAGAGAAGGTTATTTATTACACCTTACTACTTCTTACTTTTGTAGTATTGCTTGTAAATTATTAACTTGTTGTTACTTATTTGCAGAATCCGAGAAGAGACTTCAGGTTAGAATTAGGGATCTTGAATCTGAGAAAGAACAACTCGCCGGGAATTTTCCAACGAGAATTGAAGAACTTGAATCTGAAAAACAACAGCTTGCGAAGAGTCTCTCCCTTCGTAATAATAAGTATTCCAAGTTGAAGAAACAATTTGAAACGACAGTGGAGAACTTTAATAATGATGCCGTTCGTTTTCGCAATGGAGCCATGGAGTATGTTTGTAAACACCACATCCCTTTGCATACATATCCCCGGGCTTCTTGAAAAGGTTTCCCCGAGAATCTACCCGTCTCCGATGTTTCGATAGTGAAGGCTGAAGAAGAAAATTGCGCGATGAGAATAATAAAACCGAAGAATCGGATGAAGAAGAAGAATCACCAAAGATATAATTCTTTTTGTTTTCTTTTGCTGCGTGTAATATCTCAGTACATTCTCGTATCTTTGTTATAGTGAACTCTTTTTTCATGAATTCAATCTTCACTCCCCTTTTTTGGTAGTTCTTCCTTGTAATATAATTGGCTAACATTATTAATGTATAACTCTTTTCGTCGAAGATGAATAACAATATTCCATCTTTTCCATTCCCATACTTGCCTCTCGATATTTATCTTCGATGGAAGAAGTTAGTTATCCTCATGTATTTTGTTGGATAATAATTTTAATGTTCTTTAAATGTATGGGGTAACGGCGAGGTCGCAGATATCTTTATGAATTGAGAATGCTATCTCTTTTTTTGCGACAAGGTCGCAGTCCGCCTCTACACTTTCATGCAAAGGCCCATTGACCTTGCCTTATCATTTTGTGTGGTCTTCCAAGTCAGACCCCCTAGTTAGAGGTCCTCCCCTGCCACCGTTCATTGCGACAAAATCGCAGGACGTCTTTACACTTGTATGTAAAGACCCATTGATCTTGCCTTATCATTTTTTCAAGTATTTTTGCCTCTGCAGGATGTTTTTGTTGCAACAATATGACAGGCCTAGATATCCTTGCGAATATAAAGTCCTATGACATTGCCGTCTTGCGACGAAATCGCAGGACGTCCGTACACTTTCGTGCAAAGACCCATTGATCTCGCCTTACCCTCGCGTTAGTATTATTGCCTCTGCAGGATCATTGCACAAATATGACAAGCCTAAGTCTCCTTGCGAAAACAAAGCCTCATGACATTTGCGTCTGTTTTGGCACTCCCAAATGGAGAGCACCGCCCTTATCATCTCCCCAGGTTGCCCCTTCAAGGAGGCGAAACATCGGCCATACAAGACTAGCTCCTCCCATCCGGTCTTGACAACAACCAGATTGTTTTCGCAGCCTCTTATCCCTTATACCTATATGGTTTATGGTTACGAGACCGCACCTAAGTGGAGTTTTCTTCGGGTGAGTGCAACGCATACCAAGACTTGCCAAGAATGGCCAGGGTAGGTTCATCCATCCCGGCACTCGGCTCAACCGTGTACCTCGGCGCCTTGAGCATGCATCGACTCCTAGAAGAGACCTCGGTCGCCCAACCAGGGTATAACCTACATATATAGTTGGGAATCCAAGGTACCTCTTCCTGATAGGCTTTCATGGGCCCCAAATTTCCATGACTCAGGAGCTTCGGGGAGCGGTGTAACCTTCCCCCCGAGTCATGTCGAGAGATACCCCCATTATGACGCACTTTAGGTCTTACATTTGCCTCTTACGAAATGTTATTCGCGAACTAGGGTGTACGCCATAAAGGTTCGTCCCATTCTTTTACTTATTCATATTTGTTAAATCATTCAATCATTCAAGTTTCATTATTTGCTGATTCTTGTTTGCGAAGTATTCGCACAATTCTGTATTTTCATTTTTCTTTCTTAATTGAATTCCCATATACTCTTGGTGCGAGATTCTCGCACATCATTACTTCAATTGCTACTTTTTCTCCTGTTTTTGTTGATTATTCACTTCTTATGCCTTTTGCTCCTCATATCCTTTGCTTCTTTATTACCATAATATTCGCCTGTCTTTAGGCATTCACCTCGCGAGGTATGTTCAGTCCTTACTTCTATGGCATCCACCATCAATTTTTCCTTTCTCTGCTCATCTCTCACATGTTGTTTCCAACCTTTTCTTTTGGCATTCCTTTCTTCGCAGCTTTCTACATCTACTTCATGACATTGTTGCGACTCCTTCCAATCTCCCTGTATAATACCAATGCCATTTGGATGTGGGAATTTAATACATTGATGATACGTTGACGCGACTCCCAAGATTTCATGAAGCCATGGCCTCCCAATCAGCGCATTGTATGGAGATTCCACGTCAACCACACAGAATAAAATACCAGTTGATAATCCTTGTAGAGGTATTCTCATGTGAACCTCTCCCTTTGGTTTGTTTGCAGTGCCATTAAAGCCATATATCTTGTATGTAGAGGGGATCAAATCTTCATCTTTTCCTCCCATCGTCTTGTAAGTATGGTAGAAGAGAATATTCACCGAACTTCCGGTGTCGATTAAGATTCGGTTGATCGCCCAAAGCAAGCTTCGCCTCATCATCTTCTCCATCAACTGGTTTCGGGTTAATCTCTAGTTTCACAACCAACGGGCTATCATGTGTTTCTCTTCCTTTTGGCACTTCATCTCACAGAGAAGGAAATAGTCTTCACTGCCACTTTTCTAATCAAGGTTGTTCTCGCCAAAGCTCATTATTTCTTTATCATCAAAGCATCTCTCGCAAAGACTCTACCGAGCACATTGTCATGAAAATCTTCGATTGTGCGATAAGAGTGGACGATAGAGTTGCAATTCAAATTTTTGGCTTTCGTTCCGATTTCTATCACAAATGTTTCCTTTCCTTTTGGCCGACACTGTTCGTGCATTTTACGTGGTGGTGGTAATGTCCGGCCTTTTTCTTCTCCTTTTAGAAAGTGATTCAGTTTCCTTGATCAATCATCCCGAGAATAATTCTCTTTACATTTCTGCAGTCGTTTGTTTGATGTCCATGGAAGCGATGGTAAGAACAAAATTCATGACTTCGTCGCCTGGTGGTGGTTCCATCCCGCGTTCCAAGGTGCTGGTACTTCTTCCATCACGAGTATAGCCTCCCAGATCTTTTCCACACTAGCATTCAGTGGAGGCATCCTAATTGGTTCCCACACTATTCTGCGGCTTCTCTGCCCTCCATGGTTATATTGCCTTCGTCCACCATAAGTTTCTTGCACATTGTCTAGCCTCTGAATCTTATTATTGCTGTTACGGTTATAGTAGTTCCTTTCTTGTTCAAATTCCTCCTGGTCATGGCTTCCCATAGCTACTATCTTCCGCTGTCTCTCATCAGCCTTCCCTGCTTGCTGTCCTTGCGAAGTGCTCGCCACTGTATTGATGAACTGAGGTAACAAGCTTGCGTTCGCAGCATTCGAGTTTGTGTTCGCGACTGGATAAGAATTCATTTCATTCTGTCTTTCTTCTAAGGCGATATATTCTTCCCGTAATTCTCATGAGCTTCCGCCATCGTGATTGTATTTTTAACTCTAAAGATTTGAACATATAACAAGTTAGTCGCGAAGAGAGCATTCACAAATGAGAGGATGAGATATCTTTCCTCAACCCGTCCTGCCATCTCGCTACACATGGTTCTCCATCTTATTGTCAACTGCCTTAAGCTCTCGCCAACCCTCTGTTTCAACCCGAATACATCTTCAATACCTGGTCGTAAAGAATTGTTACTTATGTATGCTCCTAGGAATGTGGCTTGTAAATGATTGAATGATGTGATTGTGTTCCTTGGTAGTCCTCAAACCATTTTAGTGCTTCTCCAATTAGGCTTGATGCGAAATACTTGCACAAAGATGGCATCATGATTCTCCCACCGCAACATACACCTCATATAGGCCTTAATATGCTGTACCGCACAGGTTGTTCCGTCAAAGATGTTTGTTAATGCAGGGAGATTGCACTTAGGAGGTATTCCTCCCATCCGTACTTCTAACGTGAAGGGATTCTTCGCAGCCTCTGCGATGGCTTCGTCCAATTGTTTCCTTCCTCCTTCCCTTCATTGCTCAACAATCCTCTCATTTCAAATGGTTCTCTTAAGATTTGTTCATTTGCCTCGAACTTGATTCTACTGGTCTTTTTAGCTCGCTTCTCTCCTTCTTCGCTCGTGCTTGTTTTGACCTTCTTGTTCATTATTTTCTTCTCTCCTTTCCTCGCGACGCTCTTCTTCGTTTCTTTCTTCAATTCGCACGCCATTATATCGGTTGTTCTCTCTTCTTGGTTGTCTCTCACCTCTCACCTGCGCCCTCTCATATTCTTCATTAATATTTCTATTGGCACGATTTTGTTCCCTTCTTCTTTCGCTGTTATCATGGTTATTCTCACGGATTGCCTCCTCCATCTCTTGATTTTCCATTTCTTCTCTTAGCCTTTCTCTCTCGCGAGCTAGCCGCGCTTGTTCAATGTAGTGTCTCTCAATGTCATCCTCGATCTCTCGGTTTCTTCTCAGTTCTTCTCTCCCGTGCAAGATTATTCTCCCTTCAATGACTGGGTCATTCAATTCTTGAGTTGCATGTTTCCTTGATTTTCCCTATTCCGCTCATTTTGAAGATTTTCTAAGCTGAGGAATGTAACGATCTTCTATTTCTTCTCTTCTCTCGCCATGCTCTATATTCGGATTTTGTGTTTCTCCATCGGTGCTTTCTGTTGGTAAAACTCTCCTTCTTTCTTCTCCATTCGATCTTGAACTTGATCTCACGCTACTTCTAGATCTCCTATTTTGCAACCTCATATTTTCCATCCTCAATTCATGATTCTGTCTTGTCAAGTTTGCTCGTTCCTCTGCCTCTAGCCGTCTCTCCTCATGTATTGTTTGTCTCAATCTTTCTAATGCTTTGCGATTTCTTCGTTACCTAGATTCATTTCTCCATTCATTTCTTGCTCTCCTCCTCCTTGTCCATTGTTCACCAACTCGCTGCTCCTCTTCTCTCTCGTCTTCGAATCGATCTCCAAGTATGTACACTTACTCTATCATAATCCTCAACCGCGTTTGCTACTGGGGAGTTCGGTGGCTGATTTTGATCTTCTCCATCATTTCTCCTATTCATCCTTGACGATTCTCCTGTTTCATTCCTCCTTTCTCCAAAGAAGTCTCCCACTTCTTCTTACAACCGTTGATTGCCTCTTGTACATTTCTTCTTCTAGCCATTTTTTCTTTTTCAATGAATTCTTGAGGATCTTCTCCAAATCTTTTTTTCGTTAATCCAAATTCCTTCCAATTTCTACGTCAATCTCTCGCACAATCCTGCTTTCTAGCGCATATGTAGTAGCAGGATTTCCCACACTACACCCCTTACTCGATTTTGCCTAATTAAGCCATTAGAAGATATAAGATCAAGAACATTTATTGATTGAATTCATGAAGTGTTTACACAGGAAAATAGAATTACACTTAGAAGTTAAAACACTCTTAAATTTTCTCTCTCCTAATGACTTGCCTAACAATTCTAAAAAGATCTCTCTCATTTACAGACTCACTCGACCCTTTATATAGGGTAATACATAGTGGATGACAGCTAAGCTATCCTTTATTTTCGGAATGTCTCGCGAAGTGTCGCCGATGTACAACTATTCAATCTCGCGACACTTCTTATCCCTCGCCAAGTTCCACGTCTTTCAAACTATTTTGTGTGTCGTTATTTCCCATCGCGTCGTTTATTTTAGTTTCTCGCGACTCCCTCGCGGTACGTCGTTTATTGATCCCGCGAGCCCTATCCATTGCGATATTATGATCCTACAAAAAATCGAGTCCGTGTTAATTTTATTTATTGAGCTTTAATTGTTGAGAATAAATAAATTGAACCCTAGGTTATGAATTGACGAAATCCTAGTCCCAAGAACACTCTTCATCCCGTGACAATATTTGTATATATTTTTCTTTTATTTTCTTTTATTAATTCTTAAAATCAATCTTGTCAAGTCCGAGTGAACTACAACCTTACTACCACTTTCTACAACATCATTGAAAATAATCATCAGTGTCACTTAATATTACCCATGACGACATCACTTTCACAAGCCGCAGCAAGAGGTGCCAACTTTTGATGCTAACCGTCACTACCTGCTCAGTTTTTCAACGCCGCTAGCACATCCTTACGCTCCCACTAGTTCAAAATCGACAACATCGCTGGCGTGTTTGATCCTCATGACACCACCAGCTCGAATTCGAGAGGAGAAAGTTAGCATCCATCGAAAAGATCCCATTCAAAAGCATGCCGGTGTGCTTAATTCAAGACGTTCCTTGAACTAAACGGATCCACAGTCAGCAAAATCGTTTCCACAAGTAAGCGACAACAATTACTGTCAGTTCAAACTTGTTAACAACCAGAGAGGTGAAATCAACAACACCAGCTTGGTAGGAGAAAGCGCCAACGAACCCAACTTTTAGGCACGAAAGTTCCTCCACGAAGCATAATGCAAGTACCATGCGAGACTTTGGTCGAACAACACGGAATCAGGTTCCAGGTCTCTTCTAATTGATCTCCTATTTAATATTCAGGTTGGTGATCCACAATCGATGACAAGCGCAAGGACGAATTCTATAGAAGCGTAGAAGCCTTGAATTTGAAGCTAATTTCTACCTATCTTTGTCAGATTCTTAATTAACATTTATCTCGCAATTTTTCGATTTAACTTTGAATGTAAACCTATTTTATTTAAGCTTGAGAGGAACCTAACTGCAACAGCTACCGTTTTGTTGCAATAAAGACCAATGGGGCATCAAATTAGAGCTTAATACCTATGTGGCGGATGTTACCACAAGGCACCATAGCATAAGATGATGTTTACAACCGCTAATGGACAGATGGATACGTACTCTGAATCAAAAGAAAACACCACAGTGGTAAACTGGTAATGGTTTACTCGTTCCTTCGTCTTTTAGCTTTACAATGCTCGATCTTATTTTAAGCATATCCAACATGTTTTACTTAAAGTACGTGACATGTGTAATATCAAATGCATATTCATACATGTTGATCCGAGGCACCTATACAATGAATAATATAGCAATCACCTAGTTAAGTATTAAGAAATATATATGCTGCCTATCTATACACGCCAGTGTATTACTTTTAAAGATAATAAAAGTAACTCACAGCTAATATAGTCGACATGCAATAATTAAGCTGCCCATTTGTATTAATGGTTATAGTTGCATAATCACTCAAATAGATTAAAATATTTTATTTTCATGAATGCCACATTAGTGCTAGCGTATGTCGTTGAAAGCTTTAAAATATTATTGTCATCATTCTTGTATGTATTGATATATGAAGCTAAATAAATCCAAATGTGGAAAATGAAAGTTTCCCTCGACAGGAGGTGCGAGCAACTTAGATAAAATAAATAATAAATCCTCTTGCCCTCGATAACCAAGAGGTTTGAGTGTCTAAGAAATCCTCTTGCACTCGACAACCAAAATGCTCGAGTGTCTAAATCCTCCCATCCTCGATAAGAAGGGAAGTGTCTGAAATTCTATTGCTCTCAATCTTTGAGACTCGAGCGCCTAAATACTCTCACTATCACTCTTTGAGACTCGAGCCCCTAAATCATCTCGCTCTTACTCTTTGAGACTCGAGCGCCGAAATTATATTGCTCTCACTCTTTGAGACTCGAGCGCCCAAATCATCTTGCTCTCACTCTTTGAGACTCGAGCACCTAAATCCTCTTACTCTCACTCTTTGAGACTTGAGTGCCTAAATCCTCTTGCTCTCACTCTTTGAGACTCGAGCGCCTAAATCCTCTTGCTCTCACTCTTTGAGACTCGTTCCCTAAATCCTTTCGCTCTCACTCTTTGAGACTCGATCCCCTAAAACATCTCACTCTCACTCTTTGAGACTCGAGCCCCTAAATCATCTCGCTCCCACTCTTTGAGACTCGAGCGCCGAAATTCTATTGCTCTCACTCTTTGAGACTCGAGCGCCCAAATTATCTTGCTCTCACTCTTTGAGAGTCGAGCGCCTAAATCCTCTTGTTCTCACTCTTTGAGACTCGAGTGCCTAAATCATCTTGCTCTCTCTTTGAGACTCTAGCGCCTAAATCCTCTTGCTCTCACTCTTTGAGACTCGATCCCCTAAATCCTCTCGCTATCACTCTTTGAGACTCGAGCGCCGAAATTTATTGTTCTCACTCTTTGAGACTCGAGCGCCCAAATCATATTGCTCTCACTCTTTGAGACTCGAGCGCCTAAATCCTCTTGCTCTCACTCTTTGAGACTCGAGTGCCTAAATCCTCTTGCTATCACTCTTTGAGACTCGAACGCCTAAATCCTCTCGCTCTCACTCTTTGAGACTCGAGTGCCTAAATTCTATTGTTCTCACTCTTTGAGACTCGAGCGCCCAAATCATCTTACTTTCTCTCTTTGAGACCCGAGCGCCTAAATCCTCTTGCTCTCACTCTTTGAGACTCGATCCCCTAAATCCTCTCGCTCTCACTCTTTGAGACTCGAGCGCCGAAATTCTATTGTTCTCACTCTTTGAGACTCGAGCGCCCAAATCATCTTGCTCTCACTCTTTGAGAGTCGAGCGCCTAAATCCTCTTGCTCTCACTATTTGAGACTCGAGTGCCTAAATCCTCTTGCTCTCTCTTTGAGACTCGAGCGCCTAAATCCTCTTGCTCTCACTCTTTGAGACTTGATCCCCTAAATCCTCTCGCTCTCACTCTTTGAGACTCGAGCGCCGAAATTCTATTGTTCTCACTCTTTGAGACGCGAGCGCCCAAATCATCTTACTTTCACTCTTTGAGACTCGAGCGCCCAAATCCTCTTGGTCTCACTCTTTGAGACTCGATAGCCTAAATTCTCTTTCTCTCAGACTCAAGTGTCTAAATCCTCCCACGCTTGAATTAAAAAAAAAAATCAATAATAAGCGGCTCCTACGCCACGACATCGGCTCTAAGGCCAAGTCTAAAAGAAAAGAGGGCATAGAGAATACTTTTCCCTCTAAGAAGCGGCTCTTACGCCCTCCATCCCTTGACCAAAACGGCTCTTATGCCCTTGACAAGAAAAACAAAAAGAGAGAAAAGCGGTAGAAACCCTTTATCTCTGGAGGATAAAAATTGGCTCTTAAGCCTTTGATAAAAATAAAGGAAGAAATAGCGGCTCCTAAGCCCTTGATAAGAAAGAAATAGAAAGGGTAGAATCCCATCACCTCTAAAAAGCGGCTCTTGCGCCATCATAAAAGAAATAAAAATCGGCTCTTGTGCCCTCTAAAAAGCGGCTCTTAAGCCTTTGATAAAAAGAAAGAAAGAAACAGCGGCTCTTAAGCCCTCGAAAGAAAAAGCGACTCTTAAGCCTTGGATAAAAAAATAAAAAAAGGGTAGAAACCCTTCGCCTCCACAACATCTCTCAAGCCTTTGATAAAAATAAAATGAAATGAAATGACGAATGAGGCTAGAAACCCTCCAAAAGCGGCTCTTACGCCCTAGAGAGAAGAAGGTAAAAACCCATCAACTGAAAAGCGGCTCTCAAGCCTTCGATAAATAAATATATATGTATAAAGAGGAAAGCGGCCCCTAAGCCCTTAGAAGCGGCTCTTAAGCTGAGAGAAGAGGCGGCTCTTAAAATCCCTTAAAAGCGGCCTTTGATAAAAAAAAAAAAAAAAAAAAAAAAAAAAAAAAAAAAAAAAAAAAAGAAAAAGAAGAAGAAGCTCTTAAAAGCCATTAAAAGCGGCTCTTACGCCTTTGATAAAAAAAATAATAAATAAATAAAGAAGATGAAAGCGGCTCTCAAGCCTTTGACAAAAAAGAAGAGAGGGTAGAAACCCTCCAACTCCAAAAGGCGTCTCTTGCGCTTTTGAAAAGAAGAAAGAAAGAAGAAGTGGCTCTTAAGTCTTTGATAAAAAAAAAAATAATAATAATAAAGAAAGAAGTTGAAAGCGGCCCTCAAGCCCTTGACAAAAAGAAGAGAGGGTAGAAACTCTCCAACTCCAAAAGGCGTCTCTTGCGCCTTTGAAAAGAGGAAAGGAAAAAAAAAAAAAAAAACCTTCGTCTCCAAAAGGCGCCTTCAAGCCTTTAACAATGTAAAAGACGCCGAGAAGAGAGCAAGCCCAACAGACGCCGAGAAGAGAGCAAGTCGAAGAGACGCCGCACGAAGAGACTTGCAAGAAGAGCGCAAGCCGAGAAGAGGGCGAGTTGAAGATACATCACACAAGGGGACTTGCAGGAAGAGAGCAAGCCCAACAGACGCCGAGAAGAGAGCAAGTCGAAGAGACGCCGCACTAGGGGACTTGCAAGAAGAGCGCAAGCCCAAGAGACGCCGAGAAGAGGGCGAGTTGAAGATACATCACACAAAGGGACTTGCAGGAAGAGAGCAAGCCCCATAAACGCCGAGAATAGAGCGAGTCGAAAGACCCCGCGCTAGGGGACTTGCGAGAATTGAGCAAGTCCAAGCGGTTCTGAATCAAGACTACGGACTTGTAGCGAGCGCACACGTCAAAAATCGCCAATAGACAAGGGGACTTGCACCAAGCGTACAAGTCGGAAATCATCAATAGACAAGGGGACTTGCGAGAAAACGCGTAAGGCCCTGGAAAGAGGCGCATACAACGATTAGTGGACTTGCAGCAAGCGTGCAAGTCGAAACCATCTGAGCTTGAAAACAAGAAGACTTGCGGGAATATGCAAGTCTCAAGGTGAAGGCGCCAGGAGAAGCGCGCAACGACAGAAGAGCCGAGGAAGCAGATGATAGACTGTTGAGAAGACTAACGCCTTGCCAAACAGCCAAGGGACTTAATGTAGATACCTGGAAAATGCCAAAGTAGAATTTCAGCTCCCCATATCCAAGAAGAGATGCTAGAGAGTATTCCCTCCAAGACCGCGGAAGTCTCCCCATATCCTAAAGAAAGCGCTACATAGCACCCCTTCCCTTGTTGAGACAGCACGTGCACTGATTCAAGTCACGTGGGTTCATAAAGAAGAATCTAAGGTACACTTGTACTGCTGTAGGGACAGATGTAAGATAAAAAAAGATAGGAAAGGATACATGTTTGACATTCTTATTTCAAAAAATGTCTATAAATAGGGATCCTCTCTCAACTGAGGACTCAGAGCTAACTTCTTGTGGCTAACCATGTACTACTTTCTAGAGTAGGCTTCCGACTCTACTATGATATTTGTACATATTACAGATTCAAAGTACAAAATGAGTACTTCTCATGGTACCTTGTTGTCTGCAGCTCCCATTGCCAACAGCAACAGGTAATAAGCTTAAATAAAACTGTTGATTAGGAGTAAATTTGCTAACCCGATTATAGACTTTTGAAATCCTACACCGAAGTTGCAAATTTTTTCATTTTGGTTTATATTAATTCAAAGTTTATGAGTTGTATGATTAATTTTCTGCAACAATGGAAGTTAATGACTGACTGCATTCACTTTTGCAGGTTACAAGGCAAAGTAGCCATCATAACTGGCGGAGCTAGTGGGATTGGTGAAAGCACAGCCAGATTGTTCGTCAGGTATGGAGCCAAAAGTTGTAATTGCAGACATTCAAGATGATCTTGGGCAATCCGTCTGTAAAGATGTAGATCCCACAGGTCAGACCATCTCTTACATCCATTGTGATGTTACGCAAGAGGCTGATCTCCAAAATCTCATCGATAGCACCATCGAGAAGCATGGTATGCTAGACATAATGTACAACAACGCTGGAATTCCTGGTGCATTTGGTAGGTCAATTGTCGATACTAGTTTTGAAGAATTCAAGAAAGTTATACGGAAAATGGGTCATTTGGCCAAAAAAATTTAAAACACGGTTCAAATGGACGAGTAAAAAATTTTATGGGTGAAATGGACATAAAAAAATAAAAAGGATGAACCTGGATTTCATCCTGGCTTAAACTTAAAAATAGCAAGATGAAACTGGATGCATCCTGTAGTAAAATAAAAATAAGAAAAATATTTGAAAATGGACGGACATGAAACTGGTTACATCCTGCCTATTTTTAAAATTTTGTCCATTTCAACAGTATCTAAATCTGACTGTCCTTTTCACCCAGGAAATTTTGATTTTGGTATTTTTAACCAATTTTGTGAAAGTTATAGATGTGAATATACTAGGTTCGTTCTTGGGTGCTAACTGCTAAACATGCGGCTAGAGTCATGATTCCGGCCAAGAAGGGTTGCATATTATTCACTTCTAGTGTTGCTTCTGTAATAGCCGGTGAGACTCCAAATGCTTACACCACATCAAAACATGCTATTGTGGGCTTGACTAAGAAATTGTGCGTGGAACTAGGCCAATATGGAATTAGAGTTAATTGCATTTCTCCTTTTGCGCTTGCAACCCCTTTGCTGACTAATGCGGTCAATATGGAGGCAAGTACGTTGGAGGCAGCAGTTTATGAATCCGCGGTGTTGAAAGGAACATATATAAAAACAGAGGACATTGCCGAGGCAGCTGTGTATTTAAGTAGTGATGAGTCTAAGTATGTTAATGGGCTTAACCTTGTTGTTGATGGAGGCTACGCTACAACTAATCCTACCTTCAGCACGTCTCTGAAAGCAAGTTTGAAGTAATATTTGTTGATTGAATGTTGTGTGTGATTCGATCCGCTTGTGAACTATGTTAATCTGAATGCGTGTGTAGAAGATGCTACTACTTTGTTCTTTCCTTAATAATTGTTAGCGTTATTATTGTTAAATGTTAATGTTGTTGTTGTTTCTTGACGAAAAAAAGGCAATTTGTATTGATGAAAAACATTTTTATACAGTCATAATTTTCGAAGTAGTACTTCCAATTATGCAAGCAAATCAGCCGCAATATACCGGATAAAAGCAAACCCGAACAAAAAAAAAAGAAAGAAAGGAAATTAGCTTAACCCGTTAGATGGTCGAACTTGAAATGAAAACAGCCAAAACAGGGGAAAACAGAATCAGGAAGATTCGGGATACTTAAACATGCCGAAAGACGGATTAACAACAGTAAATCCTCCATCGATGATCATGTTATGCCCACTCACATACTTCGAATCATCGCTGCCTAAATAAAGGGCAGCATTAGCGACATCCTCTGACGTGAGAATGACCCCCTTGAGGTTTCCTAATGTAAGCATAAGTTGCTCCAGATCTTTATCTTCCATTTTGATGAAGCTCTTAGCTAAAGGTGTTGCTAGCGCATAGGGAGACAAACAGTTAACCCTTATCCCAAACTGTCCTAGCTCAACTGCTGCATTCTTAGTTAATCCTAATACAGCATGCTTGGAACACGCATAGGCATGAGAAGCGGCAGCCCCAATAACGGAACTAACACTAGCAGTTGAAATTATGCTACCTCGGCGTGCTGGAATCATGACACGGGCAGCATGTTTGGTTCCTAAGAATACACCAGTAACGTTCACTCTCAAGACACGTTCAAAGTCTGATTTCTCATTATCAAGGATTCGAGCTTTGGGTTCATCTACAATTCCTGCATTATTGAACATTATGTCAAGCTTTCCATATTTCGCCACCGTAGTGTCAACAGCATTTTGAACTTGAAGTTCATCCGTGACATCACAATGGACATATGAGGCCAATGTTGCAGGACCAATTTCCTTGCAAACTGATTGGCCTAATTCGTCTTGGACGTCGGCTATTACAACTTTTGCACCGTGTTGACTGAATAGCTCTGCGGTGCATTTTCCGATACCGCTAGCACCACCAGTGATCAATGCTACCTTTCCTTCTAATCTACAAGAGTAAATCATCATAAATTAGTACGCATAATTTGGAACTAGTTACCACTGAGGATGAACCCTGAAAGCAAAACAGTTACAGATTGAAATCAGATTACCTTCCTAGAGCAGAGAAAAGTGATTTAGCTCCCATGTCTTTCACAGAAGTAAAGATCTAGTATACAACATGACAATTTGTAAGAGGATTGATAATCTCTGATTTGTTGAGGTTCAATAAATATAAACAGAAAATGCCGGCCGGATGGAGACGGCTTAGGAATATGATGACGTGCATAAGAATGAAAATCAATTGAATAGTGAAATGGATATAAGATGCCCCAATTATGCTTCCTTATAAAAAAACAAAACTTCAAACCTTAAATTCCTTCACCAAGTCCTTTCAATCAATCACAGTAATCTGTTGCAAAATTTGCTTTTAGACATTTGCAATATGTGTAAAAATCAACGGAAAATGGATCATTTGTCCAAAAATTTTTAAAACATGGTTCAAATGGACGAGTAAAAATTATTATGGGTGAAATGGACAAAAAAAATAAATAGAAAGGATGAAACTGGATTCATCTTGGCTTAAACTTAAAAAATAGCGAGGATGAAACTGGATGCATCCTGATGTAAATTAAAAATAAGAAAAAGTATTTGAAAATGGGTAGGATGAAACTGGTTACATCCTGGCTATTTTTATATTTTGTCCATTTAAACAGTATCAAAATCTAAGTGTCTTTTTCACCCAGGAATTATTGATTTTGGTCTTTTTAACCAATTTTGTGAAAAATCAAATACCACGCTAGTTAACTATAGTTCACCAGGCGTGAATTCCCAACTCCCAAGAAACATTATCATTGTATGGGCCGTTGTTCATCCCTTAACTGGTGGGTTGGGCTAACCAGTCTGTCCAACAAACAACTAGAGTTAAAATATGAACCATTTTTTGGGGACTACTCAAAAATGGAGGGGACTACTCTTCAATTTTTTGGGTGGATATTAGAAGTAATAATGAGTCACCCCTTATCTAAGTTTTTTTTAATACCAAACTTTCCCTTGGTAATTAAATTAGTTAGTGTTAGTGTAATGATTAATTAGTGAGGTTAGATTAATTAGTGGGGTGTTTCTAAAAGAATAATATTTGAGAAGAAGGTTTTTTTTTTTTTTTTTTTTTTTTTTTTTTTAAATGGTTGATTTCGAAATGAGGGTTTTGGGTACTTAGGTATACTTCAAATTTAGTTAATGTTGCTTGAATTGGAAAAAACTTTCGAAAAATGAAAAATTTATAAACTGATTTCGACCATGGAAATAAAGTTCGGCTACGACATCCAAAAGAATGTGCAGTGGCCAGAACTCATCTGCAAGTGTAGTTCGGCTAATGGTTCTGAAGACACAGGTAGCCGAACTCAGCTTTAATGGAGTTTTTGCTTTCAGAGGAAAGTTCGGCTAGGAAAAAAAAAGTTGCGACGTAAAAGTTCGGCTGGGAAAAAAAAATCGACGTAACCGAACTCAATATATAGGTTTTCAGAGAAAAGTTTGATTAGGAGAAAAAAAATTGCGAAGCAACTGAACTAAGTTCGGCTAGGAAAAAAAGTTGCGGCGTAACCGAACTAAAAGTTCGGCTGGGAAAAAAAAATTGTGAGGTAACCAAACTTTTCTCTGAAAGAAAAAACTCCATTAAAGCTGAGTTCGGCTAGTTCGACAAACTTTTTCACATAATTCCTAGCCGAACTTCTCTCTGCAACTTCCATTTTCAACTCATTTTGATGATTACTACTCATTTTTTCAACCAAGTAATGGGTTTGTGGATTTTTTTTTGAATCGAGACGATGAAGCGGAAAGAAGAGAAGAAAATGACCCTCTAATTGTAACGGATTTGTGAAAAACTAAAAGTAATGGATTTGTTATAATTTTGATTTTGTTTTGTTAATGATATATATATATATATATTAGATTAGTTTTAAATTTAATTAGGTTAAGGATAGGTTAGTCATTTCCACACTTTAGGACACCCCTTATAAGTATATGGTAGACATTCCTATCACAAAGTAGTCCCCCTCCAATTTTGAGTAGTCCCCAAAAAATGGTTCTAAAATATGGAACATAGGAGCAGAGATACCCATGGTAATATCAATACTAGCATCAACATTTTACCCAAACAAAATTAGATAATGCAAATAGGAATCTACTTTTCCACATGACTCAGGGAATGAGTCCAAATGATACCAAATTGTTTTCCACATCCTTCTGAAAGACATGAACTCAACATTCATCTCTTCCATTCTTAAGACTGAGAAATCTTTTATCCCTGCAAAATTTAGACCTCATGTTCCCTTATCAATCCGCCTTCATACCAGGAAGACAAATCTCATATAATAATTGTATCTCATGAATTAATACACAATATGAGGAAACATGACATGTCTAAGGGTCTCATAGGTTTAAAAGTAGATATTCCAAAGCATTTGATAGAACCGCATGGAACTCCCTAAACAAGATTATGAGAAAAAATAGATCTTTTTCAAACTTGGAATAACATGATCATATACCAATGCATGTCGATCACTAACCTACATGATGAATGGTTCCCATTGTGATTTTTTCAAACCTACAAGAGGACTAAGACTAGGGGATCCTTATCCCCATATCTCTTTCTACTATGTATGGAAGTTTTATCAAGAACTATTATTCATGCATAAAATTTAGATATGATTAATTAATGACCATGAAACAACTAAGACTGCTCCTCCTACCAGCCACTTACTATTTGCATATGACATGTCTCAATCTTCAGTGAAGCAACCACAACTGCTAGTCATAACCTTCTAAAACTCTTCAATGCTAGTCACAACTGCTAGTCATAATTTAGATATGATTCCGTCAGTTAATTAATCTATATAAGTCTTGTGACTTTTTCTTCCCTAAGTTTGACCCTGAGATACAAAAAACATCCAAACCATTCTCCAACAAATCCATATTGATGACAGGTACCTAGGATCCTCATTCTTTACCAACATATCCAACGTAAAAAGTTTTGAACCCATAATAAAAAAGCATGAAGCACAGACTCTTAGGTTGGAAAAAGAAAACTTCAATAACTGCTGGAAAAATACCCTGATCAAATCTCTTACTTCTGTCATGAGTAATTACCAAATGAGTTGTTCAAGAATTCAAAAAAAGTATGTAATGAAATAAACAAGTTATAGATGGAATTTTGGTGGAACAAAGATATTGATTCTCCCAAACAAGTGTATCTCAAAGCCTGGGAATTATTTTGTAAACCCATAAAAAATGGTGGCCTTGGTGTTCAGAACATTTACCATTTTAATATTTTTATGATATCTAGAATAGATTGACGACTCAAGGAAAACCCAAATTTTCTTTGGGAAACCATTCTAAAAGCCAAATACTTCCCAAATAATGATGTGATACACTTAGACACTAAACAAGAACAAACAAATAGTTCGATCTGTAAAGGGATCAAAATAGAAATCAACCAAATTTTGAGTAACTGCTTCTGAGAGATAGGTAAAAGTGATATGGTAACATTTGGTTTGATTACTAGTATCCAGATATAAAACCACCAATAATTAGAACACCTGTGGGAACAAAAAAATATTGTCTTAGTGAGTGATTTGATCATTGAATTTAACACTTAGGACATAGCAAAACTAAATACTTGCTTTAATAAAAAACTGTTAAAAGCATAAAACAAATCCAAATACCCGTGGATAGCAAAAAGGATAAAGCAATCTGAACTTAAATGCTAATGACAAGTTCTCTATGATTCCCTTTATAACAATTTAAACAGCACAACTATTTAGGACAAAAACAGGATGCCCGTATAGAATTTAAAGGTTTCACCTTTTATCAAAAGCTTCATTTAAAAGTACCCCATTTCATGCTTCCTAATAGTATTAGAATAGCTGCAATACCAAATATAAATATCACTTGCATGTCCAGTAATGAATACAATGAAATATTAACTCATATGTATCTGGAATGTAACTTTTATTTACAAGTTTGGAGTCACCTAAATTTTAACATGAATTATGTGAAATGTAATGCTCAATCTTGTTATGACTGAATCAACAGCTAGACTAGTTCTACTCACAAAGATAGACCTGATCAGATAATATGGCATGCACTATGTAGTATTATCTCAAGGCATATTTGGAAATCTAGGTGTAACAAAGTGCTATGGAAAAGGACTAAAACAACAACACCACTGTCACAGCTATAATGGAATACATCAATACCACTCGTATCCAATTCGACTCTAAAAAGACTGGGCACGTGTGAATTTTTAAAACATGTAGTTTTCACCGATTGGATGCGAGTGAAACATCAACCATTGATAGGTGTAGAATACACCGTATTTACTATACAGAGTTTATGCTTTCTTTGCTATTTTTCTTGTAAATTATGTATTTTACGCTTGTTTTGAGTAAGTAATTGGCGATCGGATAGGTGTAGAATACACCGTGAGAGTGGTGTTATCATAATTGGCGATCGGATGTGAAGGTGAGTAAGTAATCTCATCCTCGATAATAATGGTTGATTTCCTTTCGTAGAGATCGTTAGAAAAAAAATGGTTTTTCAAAATATTAAAAGATGTGGGTTTTTAAAAATATTTCGGAAGTTGTCCTTCCCACCATTCAACGTGTTGCAGGATTTCTCTCTTCATTCCTACCTGCACACATGTGAGACCCATAAAAAGCCGTCTTTTTGAGTGCAATTATCATAAAATCCTTTTTGGTGAGGCAGAAGTCGAGGCGAAATGCTTATTGATCGTTTCTCAAACACGCATTCTCTCATTATGGTGTGGTTATTTCTCACTCAACATTTAAGAATGAGAATATGTTCTTTAGTATTTCTAACTTCTTATTACTAGCATGCAGAAACTCTATGTCCTCATAACTCTTTGGATGCTTGGGACGCTTGAATGTTTTGAAGTTGTGAGTTTTTAGTTTGATTTGCTCGAGGACTAGCAAAGTCTAAGTGTGGGGGAATTTGATAGGTGTAGAATACACCGTATTTACTATCTGAGTTTATGCTTTCTTTGCTATTTTTCTTGTAAATTATGTATTTTACGCTTGTTTTGAGTTTTGTAGCTATTTTGGAGTCGCACGAACGAAAATAAGAAGAAATCACCCAATTTGAGCAAAAGGGCAAAATTATCATTTCGAGGGCGAACACTATCCGGAGCCCCCAAGGTTAGGCAACTCTCTTTCGGAGGAGTACTAAAGCCGGAGCCCACGGAGAGGTTAAGGGGAGTTTCCAAGTAGGATGGCCCTTATCTAACAATTGGGGTGGTCCCTATCCCTGGGGTGTAACTATCCACCCAAATAACCCAACCTATCTCGAGAGTTATTCATTCTTCTCAATAATTGCTTCACCTAAATGAGAGGAAAGAAGAAAAAGGCTATAGCAATTTGAAGAAACAGATCGAGAAATTGAAATCAAGACACAGAGAGGCGCAACCATTATTAAGCAGCCAAGAGAGATCGAGAAAATATGCCAGAGAAATGGAGAGTGAAAGTGCAAGAGCAGAATCGAGAGAGATAGGAAAAAAAATCAGATAAGGGTTTCTTCCAGTTCTTCCCTAAAAGTAGAATTAGGGTTTGTGATGTTTCTGATGTATGAATCGATAGAGGAAGAGGATGGTGGAATTGATAGATTCAAGAACAGAAGGTCATAGAGATGGGTTTTGTCTCGATATCACTGTTGAAGAAATTGGGGGTTGTTCTCAGATTGAAATTAGGAACTAGGGTTCCTGAATTGAAGAATGGGTCGTGGCTTTGGTGATGAATTAGAGACGAATCGAGTATGGGTTAGTCTCTATTTTAGAATCTATGATAGGTTTGTAGTTAAATCAAAGATGGCAATGAATCTGAATGAGAACAACAGATGAACCAAAGAAGATGGGTTTGCTTTTGAATACGGGGATGATGCAGAGGAAATGGGTTTCGGTTGAGAAGAACAGAGCTCGATGCTGCTGCTTTGGGTTAGCTACAAATTTGAGATCGATGTGTGAGCAGGGAAGCAAGGATTAAGTTGGCAGTGGTAATGGAGCTGGTTTTAGTGGTGACCAGATGGGTTCTGAGCTGCTGAATCTGTAACAGAAGATGGGAAGGCTGTGGGATATGGTGTTGTGAACCAAGATGGTGGAACTGAGCTGATGAGTGAAGCTATGTTAGATGTATGTTAGGATACAGGTTGTGCTGAAGTGCAGAATGTTTGGTGGAGGTTGAATTCAGATGCAATATGGGTTGGTTGTGAATCAGTCAAGTAAGAGATGGATTTAGAGGTTGATGAAGGCAAGGGAGATGCTGTTGCAGGTGGCCTGAGCTGGGCTAATGAGGCTGGGATGAGCAAAGAATTCAAGACATTAGAGATGGAATTGCACTGATACTGTTGAAGTTTCTACTGCAATGTCATGAAATGACTTGGTTTAATGGTGCTGAGAAGATGAGGCTGAGCTCGAGATAACATTGAATGACTGGTGATGGGGGTAACTGCGGTTACGATGGAATATGAAGCTGCAATGGTGATTCAGTGAGATGGTAAATGGTTTAGGGAAGGTGCAGTTCGAAGACTAGGAGATGCCATGGTAACTGTGAATGAACTCAGGGAAGAAAGCTCTGAGATGAGACTGTTTTATGCCAATAGTTTTAATGGTGGCAGTGAACTGAGATGAGAATGCATTGGGGACTAACATGGAGGTTGAACTAGTGAGAATTGCAGGTTCAGCTGCTGCAGGGTTGAGTTATGCAATGCAGCTGGAGAGGTTGGTGCAGGATCCAGTCAATGCCACAGCACAAGGATTGTGCAGCACAAGAGTTTGGCGATGCAAATGGCTTAGCACAGGCAACTCAGCCCAATCAGCGAGAGATAGCTAACTCGATTCGACTCATGGCAGCACCGAGTCGACTCAGTGAGTCCGATAACGATCTAGACGATCCAACTCACCCCAGTTAGACCAGTCACCGAGTTGGCGGCTCGACCGACTCCTCCTTCCCTTGACCGGTTGGTACGGTTTGACTTTTGACCGTTAGTCCTAACGGTGGACTGACGGAATATTCCGTCGAATATTCCCTGACGGAGAAATTTTCAAGTGGCGGCGGTGACTTATTCAATGGGATTCCACCATAATACCAGTTTTTCGAGCGAGCAAAAATTCCGGAATTTTCTATGGATTTCTCTCATGGGTGTGAAGACTTGGACTAGGAATTGGATGGAGAATTGGACTCAAATTTGGAAAGAGAAGGTGGAAGAGTTGAGAAAAGCTTGGATTTGGAAATTGAATTGCTAAAGGAAAAGGATTCTATTCCTTGGAAGATTTGGAGAATATTGAAGCCTATAAATAGAGAAGTTTTCTACATCTTTTACACACCTCTCTACACACCTCTCTACACACATCTCTACACACAACACTTTTCTTTTCTTATTCTTTGTGTGAACTCTTTAACATGAGTAGCTAATTTAATTATTGATTGAGGATGAATTCCTAATTCTTAATTTATGTTTTGAGTTTTTGTTTTCAATTCTATCTTGAGTTATTCACATGATTATCGTTTGTTTTTACTAATAGGAATGATCTTAAAGACATTCATGATTGATTGATAGATTGTTTGGGTGGCCAACTAAATTGATTTGTCGATTTAATCTAAAGCTAGTGAAAGTTAGGAGATAAGTAATCGTTTCTTGACTCTTTACATAAGTAGCAAACACGAGACCTTGCGGAGGGATTCCGTGGAGCAATTGTGTGTGAAAACAACGTTAGCAAGTAGACCTTGATCTAAGAGTCTAACTACTAATATTGACCTAATAAGTTCATAAATCTTAATGCGTTTATTTAAATTACATCTAGAGTGATCTACTACTAGGTGATTTGGTAAATAGAATCCGGTGATCGAGAACTTCCGTATCCGGTGATACAAGGGATTTAGGGGTTTAGCACGATCTAGCTTGCTTTACCTACGGTTGGTGATAATTTGTGACTAATAACAAGTAGAAAAGAACATAACTTTAATCATTGTTTTGCAACGAAGAATGATTCCTTGGTCTTGTCTCTCTTATTGCTTTCAACTTTATCTTTTAATTGCTTTGTTTATTTTCTTTTGCTTTTTACACCCCCTTTTAAACGACAACTTTTACAACTAGAATCTCTTGCTCCTCGTGGGAACGAACTTGACTTCCATTATTTTTAATTGAGTGGAAATAAGATATTAATTTGATTGCACCTACGACACGCATCAAATTTTGGCCATTCTTGGGAGCAATGGATGATTTTAGTTGTTTTTATTTTTCTTTTTGCTTTAATCTTGCTTTGTTGGATTCTATTTTGTATCTAACTTAAGTTTTGAATCTTATTTCAGGTGCCAGTTTTCCATGTATGGTGGACAAGAGCAAGCATATTACAACAATCAATACGGTTTTCAACCTCAACATTATGACAACTTCCAACCATCCTTAGGATACAATCAAAACCAATCTTTTGGCTATGATAAATTTCCTACAGAACCTTATGGATATTCTCATACATATCAACAACCTTATGACGGGTATGTAAGTGGACAATCACAAGGATGGGAGGATAGTTTTGTTTATGATCGTAAATTCTCTAGTTTTGCGGATAAGATGTCTCGCCATGATTGGGGATCTTCAACAAAAGTTGCAAGAATCACATCGAGAAATTCAAAGGAATTCGGAGAAATTATACGAACAAATTACTCAACTCGATAAAAATGGGGATGAGCAACTCCAACAACGTCGAGACTCGCATTGCTAAAGAACGAAGAGACATGGATCAATATAAGGAGGATAGGGATAAAGAAGAATTTTGCTATCAAAGCAATAACTATTCTAATGTGCCTATGGTGTGTAGTGAATATTTGATCGATGATTATGTTGGAAAAGTCTAACCTTTGGAGACTTTTGAAGACGCTAGTGTAGCTTACTCGAGCCTTGATCTTATTAATGATCAAGCACCTATTCAAAAGGTAGAGCTTGAAGATGATGCATTTAGTGCTTGGAAAAAATTCCTTAGGGAAAGATATGAGTCCTCGGAAGTGTATGAGCGTTGCAACAATGAGGAAGTTATTCCAACTCCGGATCATAATAACGATCCTTCACCTATTCAAAAGGAGGAGATTGGGTGTGACTTACCTATTGTTATAAACGGTGTAACACCCGCACAAGAAGATCTTACAATCTATACGACGAGAATCATTTTAGTGAATGGCCCGATTCCGATGATGAGAATGTTGAAGAGATGATGCTAGAGGATGAAACCAAATTTATTGATTTTGTGGAAGACCCAATTGAACTTGCCAATGATTTTAATGATGCCAAGACTTTGGTTAAGGTAGAAAACGACGAAGAATGGTTGCAAGGTTTAATAGAGGACCACGATATACAAGAGGTAAGTAATTCACTTGAATTTTTTAAGGATGAAGAGGATTCTATAATACAAGAGATTGTGCAAGGTTTGTCTAACCCTTTGCATATTGATTCTTCTCCTTTACCTCTTATTGGTTTGAATGTTTGTGCTTCGAAAGTATTTTTGGATGATTTTGTTTCTAGATATCCACCATTGGAGACACTTGATTCTAACACTATGCAGGTTTGCCAAGAAGAATACATGGAAGTTCCCAAATTCTATGTTCTTTATACACTTCCGAGTGTGGACGAGAATAAGTGTGGGGGAAATTTCTATCGAGCAATAATTTCACTATTGTTTTCTTGTGCTAATATTTGTATGGAGTTATTGTTTGCAAAACAATTATTATGGGTGGATCCTCAAATTTTCAGATTGTTAGTATATGGGGAATGAATCATGCAAGAGCTAAGTCGGGCCGTGACTTTAAAACAAGCGCTTAATGGGAGGCAACCCATCGGTTTTTGTATTTCTTTTATCTTTTTGCTTTTGTTATTTCTTTTTCTTGTTTCATATCATGTTAAAATTTCCCACCTTGACTTTACTAGGAGGATTCAATTACATTGAGGACAATGTAAGGTTTAAGTGTGGGGGAGTGGTTAAGCATGTATTTAAAAAAAAAATTACAAAAATTAAATTTTTTTTTTTTTAAAAAAAAAAAAAAAAAAAAAAGTTTTACATAAAACCTCCAACTTTTAAAGATTTTAGAGTCATTAGCATACTTCTAGGTATGTTTACATAGAGATTTTGACCGACATAATTGAACTTGGAAATGTTAGAGAACTACATTCGGATTTCTTGCTTGTTAGAGTGTTAAATAATGGATTTAATCATGCCGGTGATGCGAATTTGGTGCGGGGAGAAATGCGTTATTAGAGTTCTTTGATCAATCATTAGTGGAGACTACCCGTATTCATATCATGTGAGGCACCGACCAGAAATTAAAGAGCTTTCTTTTGAGTGTGTGTCACCATACGTAAATTCGGGTAGAATGGTGAGCTACCCAACCTCCCACCAATAGAAGCACTACTCTTTGATCTCTTGAGTGCTAATTTTGTCAATCATGAGGGTGACGTCTATAGATGAAAGCTTCCTTCTTATAGTTCGATTTGCGATTTAGCACCATTCTCTCTCTCGACAACAACGGATCCATAGAAACACTCTCATCATCAACAAGGAGCGGCATCAAAATCTACAAGGAAAGTTGGAAAAGTTCAAGGTTTACAAGCAACGGAATGAGAAAAAGAGCAAATTTCAAACTCAAGTAAAGCAACATACAAAAGAGCGGATTTCACATATATGTTGAGGACTTACAATACAATGAGGTAATTTTATATTCAAGTATGAAGACTTATTCACAAGAGCGAAGAAAATTAAAAGGTGAGAATTTTTGAAGTTTATGATTTCAAGACGATACAAGTTGTGAAGAATCAAGCGGTAAAATACTTCTCCCAAGGCCATGGTTTATTTTTGTATTTTATTTCTCTAATTTCAAAAAAAAAAAAAAAAAAAAAAAAAAAAAGAAGAAATATTTGTTTTATTAATAAGCCGGGGGGAAAGAAAATTTATAAGGAAGTTTCAAGCGACAAGGATTTAAGGTAAAAAGAGTTTCAAATTGTTAAGGATTTATGAAATTCGAGAGTTTATCATCAATAGTTGAAACCGAAGACGAAGACCAAGGAGATCAAGACGAGGAGCGGAAGAGGTTTCTATTGGATGCCGTGAGAGTGGTGTTATCATAATTGGCGATCGGATGTGAAGGTGAGTAAGTAATCTCATCCTCGATAATAATGGTTGATTTCCTTTCGTAGAGATCGTTAGAAAAAAAATGGTTTTTCAAAATATTAAAAGATGTGGGTTTTTAAAAATATTTCGGAAGTTGTCCTTCCCACCATTCAACGTGTTGCAGGATTTCTCTCTTCATTCCTACCTGCACACATGTGAGACCCATAAAAAAGCCGTCTTTTTGAGTGCAATTATCATAAAATCCTTTTTGGTGAGGCGCGGTCGAGGCGAAATGCTTATTGATCGTTTCTCAAACACGCATTCTCTCATTATGGTGTGGTTATTTCTCACTCAACATTTAAGAATGAGAATATGTTCTTTAGTATTTCTAACTTCTTATTACTAGCATGCAGAAACTCTATGTCCTCATAACTCTTTGGATGCTTGGGACGCTTGAACGCTTTGAAGTTGTGAGTTTTTAGTTTGATTTGCTCGAGGACTAGCAAAGTCTAAGTGTGGGGAATTTGATAGGTGTAGAATACACCGTATTTACTATACAGAGTTTATGCTTTCTTTGCTATTTTTCTTGTAAATTATGTATTTTACGCTTGTTTTGAGTTTTGTAGCTATTTTGGAGTCGCACGAACGAAAAGAAGAAGAAATCACCCAATTTGAGCAAAAAAGGGCAAAATTGTCATTTCAGGGGCGAACACTATCTGGAGCCCAGCCAAGGTTAAGGGGCAACTCTCTTTCGGAGGAGTACTAAAGCCAGGCCCAGCAGAGGTTAAGGGGTTTCCAAGTAGGATGGCCCTTATCTAACAATTGGGGTGGTCCCTATCCCTGGGGTGTAACTATCCACCCAAATAACCCAACCTATCTCGAGAGTTATTCATTCTTCTCAATAATTGCTTCACCTAAATGAGAGGAAAGAAGAAAAAGCTGCGCAACAGCTGAAGAACAGATCGAGAAATTGAAATCAAGACACAGAGAGGCGCAACCATTATTAAGCAGCCAAGAGAGATCGAGAAAATATGCCAGAGAAATGGAGAGTGAAAGTGCAAGAGCAGAATCGAGAGAGATAGGAAAAAAAATCAGATAAGGGTTTCTTCCAGTTCTTCCCTAAAAGTAGAATTAGGGTTTGTGATGTTTCTGATGTATGAATCGATAGAGGAAGAGGATGGTGGAATTGATAGATTCAAGAACAGAAGGTCATAGAGATGGGTTTTGTCTCGATATCACTTGTTGAAGAAATTGGGGGGTTGTTCTCGTATTGAAATTAGGAACTAGGGTTCTGAATCAAGAATGGGTCGTGGCTTTGGTGATGAATTAGAGACGATCGAGTATGGGTTAGTCTCTATTTTTGAATCTGTGATAGGTTTGTAGTTAAATCAAAGATGGCAATGAATCTGAATGAGAACAACAGATGAACCAAAGAAGATGGGTTTGCTTTTGAATACGGGGATGATGCAGAGAAAATGGGTTTCGGTTGAGAAGAACAGAGCTCGATGCTGCTGCTTTGGGTTAGCTACAAATTTGAGATCGATGTGTGAGCAGGGAAGCAAGGATTAAGTTGGCAGTGGTAATGGAGCTGGTTTTAGTGGTGACCAGATGGGTTACGAAGTCTTTGAATCATGTGAGAAGATGGGAAGGCTGTGGGATATGGTGTTGTGAACCAAGATGGTGGAACTGAGCTGATGAGTGAAGCTCTGTTAGATGTATGTTAGGATACAGGTTGTGCTGAAGTGTAGAATGTTTGGTGGAGGTTGAATTCAGATGCAATATGGGTTGGTTGTGAATCAGTCAAGTAAGAGATGGATTTAGAGGTTGATGAAGGCAAGGGAGATCTTTGTTCAGGTGGCCCGGTGGGCTAATGAGGTCGGGATGAGCAAAGAATTCAAGACATTAGAGATGGAATTGCACTGATACTGTTGAAGTTTCTACTGCAATGTCATGAAATGACTTGGTTTAATGGTGCTGAGAAGATGAGGCTGAGCTCGAGATAACATTGAATGACTGGTGATGGGGGTAACTGCGGTTACGATGGAATATGAAGCTGCAATGGTGATTCAGTGAGATGGTAAATGGTTTAGGGAAGGTGCAGTTCGAAGACTAGGAGATGCCATGGTAACTGTGAATGAACTCGGGGAAGAAAGCTACGAGATGAGGCTGCTTTTATGCCAATAGTTTTAATGGTGGCAGTGAACTGAGATGAGAATGCATTGGGGACTAACATGGAGGTTGAACTAGTGAGAATTGCAGTTCAGCTGCTGCAGGGTTGAGTTATGCAATGCAGCTGGAGAGGTTGGTGCAGGATCCCGGTAATGCTCAAAGCCACAAGGATTGTGCATCACAAGAGTTTGGCCGATGCAAATGGCTTAGCCCTTTAGCAACTCGGCCCCAATCGGCGGAGAGATAGCTAACTCGATTCGACTCATGGCGGACCGTGAGTCGACTCGGTGAGTCCGATAACGATCTAGGCGATCCAACTCACCCAGATTAGACCCGATCAGTGAGTTAGAAGGCGACTCGATGGACTGACTCCTCCTTCCCTTGACCCGGTTGGCTGACGGTTTGACTTTTTGACGATTAGTCCTAGCAGTGGGCCTGACGGAATATTCCGTGAATATTCCCCGACGGAGAAATTTTCAAGTGGCCGGCGGTGACTTATTCCGGCCGGATTCCGACCATAATACCAGTTTTCCGGCGAGCAAAAATTCCAGAATTTTCTATGGATTTCTCTCATGGGTGTGAAGACTTGGACTAGGAATTGGATGGAGAATTGGACTCAAATTTGGAAAGAGAAGGTGGAAGAGTTGAGAAAAGCTTGGATTTGGAAATTGAATTGTTAAAGGAAAAGGATTCTATTCCTTGGAAGATTTGGAGAATATTGAAGCCTATAAATAGAGAAGTTTTCTACATCTTTTACACACTTCTCTACACCTCTCTACAAACACATCTCTATACACACAACACTTTTCTTTTCTTATTCTTTGTGTGAACTCTTTAACATGAGTAGCTAATTTAATTATTGATTGAGGATGAATTCCTAATTCTTAATTTATGTTTTGAGTTTTTGTTTTCAATTCTATCTTGAGTTATTCACATGATTATCGTTTGTTTTTACTAATAGGAATGATCTTAAAGACATTCATGATTGATTGATAGATTGTTTGGGTGGCCAACTAAATTGATTTGTCGATTTAATCTAAAGCTAGTGAAAGTTAGGAGATAAGTAATCGTTTCTTGACTCTTTACATAAGTAGCAAACACGAGACCTTGCGGAGGGATTCCGTGGAGCAATTGTGTGTGAAAACAACGTTAGCAAGTAGACCTTGATCTAAGAGTCTAACTACTAATATTGACCTAATAAGTTCATAAATCTTAATGCGTTTATTTAAATTACATCTAGAGTGATCTACTACTAGGTGATTTGGTAAATAGAATCCGGTAGTCGAGAACTTCCGTATCCGGTGATACAAGGGATTTAGGGGTTTAGCACTGATCTAGCTGCTTTACCTACGGTTGGTGATAATTTGTGACTAATAACAAGTAGAAAAGAACATAACTTTAATCATTGTTTTGCAACGAAGAATGATTCCTTGGTCTTGTCTCTCTTATTGCTTTCAACTTTATCTTTTAATTGCTTTGTTTATTTTCTTTTGCTTTTTACACCCCCCTTTTCGTGACAACTTTTACAACTAGAATCTCTTGCTCCTCGTGGGAACGAACTTGACTTCCATTATTTTTAATTGAGTGGAAATAAGATATTAATTTGATTGCACCTACGACACGCATCAAATTTTGGCGCCGCTGCCGGGGAGCAGCGGATGATTTTAGTTGTTTTTATTTTTCTTTTTGCTTTAATCTTGCTTTGTTGGATTCTATTTTGTATCTAACTTAAGTTTTTGAATCTTATTTCAGGTGCCAGTTTTCCATGTATGGTGGACAAGAGCAAGCATATTACAACAATCAATACGGTTTTCAACCTCAACATTATGACAACTTCCAACCATCCTTAGGATACAATCAAAACCAATCTTTTGGCTATGATAAATTTCCTACAGAACCTTATGGATATTCTCATACATATCAACAACCTTATGACAGGTATGTAAGTGGACAATCACAAGGATGGGAGGATAGTTTTGTTTATGATCAGAAATTCTCTAGTTTTGCAGATAAGATGTCTGCCATGATTGGGGATCTTCAACAAAAGTTGCAAGAATCACATCGAGAAATTCAAAGGAATTCGGAGAAATTATACGAACAAATTACTCAACTCGATAAAAATGGGGATGAGCAACTCCAACAACGTCGAGACGGCATTGCTAAAGAACGAAGAGACATGGATCAATATAAGGAGGATAGGGATAAAGAAGAATTTTGCTATCAAAGCAATAACTATTCTAATGTGCCTATGGTGTGTAGTGAATATTTGATCGATGATTATGTTGGAAAAGTCTAACCTTTGGAGACTTTTGAAGACGCTAGTGTAGCTTACTCGAGCCTTGATCTTATTAATGATCAAGCACCTATTCAAAAGGTAGAGCTTGAAGATGATGCATTTAGTGCTTGGAAAAAATTCCTTAGGGAAAGATATGAGTCCTCGGAAGTGTATGAGCGTTGCAACAATGAGGAAGTTATTCCAACTCCGGATCATAATAACGATCCTTCACCTATTCAAAAGGAGGAGATTGGGTGTGACTTACCTATTGTTATAAACGGTGTAACACCCGCACAAGAAGATCTTACAATCTATACCGACGAGAATCATTTTAGTGAATGGCCCGATTCCGATGATGAGAATGTTGAAGAGATGATGCTAGAGGATGAAACCAAATTTATTGATTTTGTGGAAGACCCAATTGAACTTGCCAATGATTTTAATGATGCCAAGACTTTGGTTAAGGTAGAAAACGACGAAGAATGGTTGCAAGGTTTAATAGAGGACCACGATATACAAGAGGTAAGTAATTCACTTGAATTTTTTAAGGATGAAGAGGATTCTATAATACAAGAGATTGTGCAAGGTTTGTCTAACCCTTTGCATATTGATTCTTCTCCTTTACCTCTTATTGGTTTGAATGTTTGTGCTTCAAAGTATTTTTTGGATGATTTTGTTTCTAGATATCCACCATTGGAGACACTTGATTCTAACACTATGCAGGTTTGCCAAGAAGAATACATGGAAGTTCCCAAATTCTATGTTCTTTATACACTTCCGAGTGTGGACGAGAATAAGTGTGGGGGAAATTTCTATCGAGCAATAATTTCACTATTGTTTTCTTGTGCTAATATTTGTATGGAGTTATTGTTTGCAAAACAGGTATTATGGGTGGATCCTCAAATTTTCAGATTGTTAGTATATGGGGAATGAATCATGCAAGAGCTAAGTCGGGCCGTCGACTTTAAAACAAGCGCTTAATGGGAGGCAACCCATCGGTTTTGTATTTCTTTTATCTTTTTGCTTTTTGTTATTTCTTTTTCTTGTTTCATATCATGTTAAAATTTCCCACCTTGACTTTACTAGGAGGATTCAATTACATTGAGGACAATGTAAGGTTTAAGTGTGGGGGAGTGGTTAAGCATGTATTTAAAAAATTACAAAAAAAATTAAATTTTTTTTTTTAAAAAAAAAAAAAAAAAGTTTTACATAAAACCTCCAACTTTTAAAGATTTTAGAGTCATTAGCATACTTCTAGGTATGTTTACATAGAGATTTTGACCGACATAATTGAACTTGGAAATGTTAGAGAATTACATTCGGATTTCTTGCTTGTTAGAGTGTTAAATAATGGATTTAATCATGCCGGTGATGCGAATTTGGTGCGGGGAGAAATGCATTATTAGAGTTGCTGGTCAATCATTAGTGGAGACTACCCGGATTCATATAATGTGAGGCACCGACCAGAAAATTAAAGAGCTTTCTTTTGAGTGTGTGTCACCATACGTAAATTCCGGGTAGAATGGTGAGCTACCCAACCTCCCACCAATAGAAGCACTACTCTTTGATCTCTTGAGTGCTAATTTTGTCAATCATGAGGGTGACGTCTATAGATGAAAGCTTCCTTCTTATAGTTCGATTTGCAGTTAGCACCATTCTCTCTCTCGACAACAACGGATCCATAGAAACACTCATCATCAACAAGGAGCGGCATCAAAATCTACAAGGAAAGTTGGAAAAGTTCAAGGTTTACAAGCAACGGAATGAGAAAAAGAGCAAATTTCAAACTCAAGTAAAGCAACATACAAAAGAGCGGATTTCACATATATGTTGAGGACTTACAATACAATGAGGTAATTTTATATTCAAGTATGAAGACTTATTCACAAGAGCGAAGAAAATTAAAAGGTGAGAATTTTTGAAGTTTATGATTTCAAGACGATACAAGTTGTGAAGAATCAAGCGGTAAAATACTTCTCCCAAGGCCATGGTTTATTTTTGTATTTTATTTCTCTAATTTCAAAAAAAAAAAAAAAAAAAAAAAAAAAAAAAAAGAAGAAATATTTGTTTTATTAATAAGTCATGGGAAAGAAAATTTATAAGGAAGTTTCAAGCGACAAGGATTTAAGGTAAAAAGAGTTTCAAATTGTTAAGGATTTATGAAATTCGAGAGTTTATCATCAATAGTTGAAACCGAAAGACGAAGACCAAGGAGATCAAGACGAGGAGCGGAAGAGGTTTCTATTGGATGCCGTGAGAGTGGTGTTATCATAATTGGCGATCGGATGTGAAGGTGAGTAAGTAATCTCATCCTCAATAATAATGGTTGATTTCCTTTCGTAGAGATCGTTAGAAAAAAATGGTTTTTCAAAATATTAAAAGATGTGGGTTTTTAAAAATATTTCGGAAGTTGTCCTTCCCACCATTCAACGTGTCGCGGATTTCTCTCTTCATTCCTACCCGCACACATGTGAGACCCATAAAAAGCCGTCTTTTGAGTGCAATTATCATAAAATCCTTTTGGTGAGGGCAGAAGTCGAGGCGAAATGCTTATTGATCGTTTCTCAAACACGCATTCTCTCATTATGGTGTGGTTATTTCTCACTCAACATTTAAGAATGAGAATATGTTCTTTAGTATTTCTAACTTCTTATTACTAGCATGCAGAAACTCTATGTCCTCATAACTCTTTGGATGCTTGGGACGCTTGAACGCTTTGAAGTTGTGAGTTTTTAGTTTGATTTGCTCGAGGACTAGCAAAGTCTAAGTGTGGGGAATTTGATAGGTGTAGAATACACCGCATTTACTATACAGAGTTTATGCTTTCTTTGCTATTTTTCTTGTAAATTATGTATTTTACGCTTGTTTTGAGTTTTGTAGCTATTTTGGAGTCGCACGAACGAAAGAAGAAGAAATCACCCAATTTGAGCAAAAAGGGCAAAATTGTCATTTCGAGGGGCGAACACTATCTCGGAGCCCAGCCAAGGTTAAGGGGCAACTCTCTTTCTGGAGGAGTACTAAAGCCAGGCCCGGCAGAGGTTAAGGGGTTTCCAAGTAGGATGGCCCTTATCTAACAATTAGGGTGGTCCTCATCCCCCGGGTGTAACTATCCACCCAAATAACCCAACCTATCTCGAGAGTTATTCATTCTTCTCAATAATTGCTTCACCTAAATGAGAGGAAAGAAGAAAAACACAACATTTGAAGAAACAGATCGAGAAATTGAAATCAAGACACGAGAGAGGCGCAACCATTATTAAGCGGCCAAGAGAGATCGAGAAAATATGCACGAGAAATGGAGAGTGAAAGTGCAAGAGCGAGAATCGAGAGAGATAGGAAAAAAATCGAGATAAGGGTTTCTTCCAGTTCTTCCCTGAAAGTAGAATTAGGGTTTGTGATGTTTCTGATGTATGAATCGATAGAGGAAGAGGATGGTGGAATTGATAGATTCAAGAACAGAAGGTCATAGAGATGGGTTTTGTCTCGATATCACTGTTGAAGAAATTGGGGGTTGTTCTCAGATTGAAATTAGGAACTAGGGTTCCTGAATTGAAGAATGGGTCGTGGCTTTGGTGATGAATTAGAGACGAATCGAGTATGGGTTAGTCTCTATTTTTGAATCTGTGATAGGTTTGTAGTTAAATCAAAGATGGCAATGAATCTGAATGAGAACAACAGATGAACCAAAGAAGATGGGTTTGCTTTTGAATACGGGGATGATGCAGAGGAAATGGGTTTCGGTTGAGAAGAACAGAGCTCGATGCTGCTGCTTTGGGTTAGCTACAAATTTGAGATCGATGTGTGAGCAGGGAAGCAAGGATTAAGTTGGCAGTGGTAATGGAGCTGGTTTTAGTGGTGACCAGATGGGTTCTGAGCTGCTGAATCTGTAACAGAAGATGGGAAGGCTGTGGGATATGGTGTTGTGAACCAAGATGGTGGAACTGAGCTGATGAGTGAAGCTATGTTAGATGTATGTTAGGATACAGGTTGTGCTGAAGTGCATAATGTTTGGTGGAGGTTGAATTCAGATGCAATATGGGTTGGTTGTGAATCAGTCAAGTAAGAGATGGATTTAGAGGTTGATGAAGGCAAGGGAGATCTTTGTCACAGTGTGGCTTTGAGCTGGGCTAATGAGGCTGGGATGAGCAAAGAATTCAAGACATTAGAGATGGAATTGCACCGATCTTTGTTGAAGTTTCTGCAATGTCATGAAATGACTTGGTTTAATGGTCTTTGAGAAGATGAGGCCGAGCTCGAGATAACATTGAATGACTTGGTGATGGGGGTAAGCTGGTTACGATGGAATATGAAGCTGCAATGGTGATTCAGTGAGATGGTAAATGGTTTAGGGAAGGTGCAGTTCGAAGACTAGGAGATGCCATGGTAACTGTGAATGAACTCAGGGAAGAAAGCTCTGAGATGAGACTGTTTTATGCCAATAGTTTTAATGGTGGCAGTGAACTGAGATGAGAATGCATTGGGGACTAACATGGAGGTTGAACTAGTGAGAATTGCAGGTTCAGCTGCTGTAGGGTTGAGTTATGCAATGCAGCTGGAGAGGTTGGTGCGGATCCGGCCCAATGCTACAAAGACAAGGATTGTGCATCACAAGAGTTTGGCCGATGCAAATGGCTTAGCACAGCAACTCATTGTCCGGCGAGAGAGATAGCTAACTCGATTCGACTCATGGCATCACCGAGTCGACTCGGTGAGTCCGATAACGATCCGCACGATCCAACTCACCCCAGTTAGACCCGGTCGAGTGAGTTAGAAGGCCGACTCGGTGGTGACTCCTCCTTCCCTTGACCCGGTTGGTGACGGTTTGACTTTTTGACCGTTAGTCCTAACGGTGGACCGACGGAATATTCCGTCGAATATTCCCACGACGGAGAAATTTTTCGTGTGGCCTGGCGGTGACTTATTAAAAGTTGGGATTAAGAGCCATAATACCCAGATTTTCCGGCGAGCAAAAATTCCAGAATTTTCTATGGATTTCTCTCATGGGTGTGAAGACTTGGACTAGGAATTGGATGGAGAACTGGACTCAAATTTGGAAAGAGAAGGTGGAAGAGTTGAGAAAAGCTTGGATTTGGAAATTGAATTGCTAAAGGAAAAGGATTCTATTCCTTGGAAGATTTGGAGAATATTGAAGCCTATAAATAGAGAAGTTTTCTACATCTTTTACACACCTCTCTACACACCTCTCTACACACCTCTCTACACACATCTCTACACACAACACTTTTCTTTCTTATTCTTTGTGTGAACTCTTTAACATGAGTAGCTAATTTAATTATTGATTGAGGATGAATTCCTAGTTCTTAATTTATGTTTTGAGTTTTTGTTTTCAATTCTATCTTGAGTTATTCACATGATTATCGTTTGTTTTTACTAATAGGAATGATCTTAAAGACATTCATGATTGATTGATAGATTGTTTGGGTGGCCAACTAAATTGATTTGTCGATTTAATCTAAAGCTAGTGAAAGTTAGGAGATAAGTAATCGTTTCTTGACTCTTTACATAAGTAGCAAACACGAGACCTTGCGGAGGGATTACGTGGAGCAATTGTGTGTGAAAACAACGTTAGCAAGTAGACCTTGATCTAAGAGTCTAACTACTAATATTGACCTAATAAGTTCATAAATCTTAATGCGTTTATTTAAATTACATCTAGAGTGATCTACTACTAGGTGATTTGGTAAATAGAATCCGGTAGTCGAGAACTTCCGTATCCCGGTGATACAAGGGATTTAGGGGTTTAGCACCGATCTAGTCGCTTTACCTACGGTTGGTGATAATTTGTGACTAATAACAAGTAGAAAAGAACATAACTTTAATCATTGTTTTGCAACGAAGAATGATTCCTTGGTCTTGTCTCTCTTATTGCTTTCAACTTTATCTTTTAATTGCTTTGTTTATTTTCTTTTGCTTTTTACACCCCCTTTTCGTGACAACTTTTACAACTAGAATCTCTTGCTCCTCGTGGGAACGAACTTGACTTCCATTATATTATTTTTAATTGAGTGGAAATAAGATATTAATTTGATTGCACCTACGACACGCATCAACCATCCATAGAACTCCCGATCCTAAGGATAATATCAGTATAATACATATAATAAGATTACTATATGTAATTGGTAGGTAATATATAGTTTTATATTGATTAAGACTTAGTCTTCTCTTCAGATAGCTTTGTTCCTCACTTTCCTTATTCAGCGATTCCCTCCCTTGTTCTCTCTTGGAAGGTAATATATATAGTTTTTTTTTATTAATTAGGGATTAGTATTCGTATCATAGTATCTTATATCTTTGGTTGTTGGAAGTTATTAAATATCTTAAATTACTCTTGTTATGATGTAATCACTTAAATTTCAGTAATATAAGATTTAAAACTAAGTTACATTACTTTTTTCAAACATTTGCTATCACTTAAATTACTCTTGTTATGATGTAATCACTTCTTTCTTCTTCTCGTTCTTTCTTCTTCTCTTCTTCCTGTTCTTTACCTGCGAGACAGTTGAGAGTTGTGAGTTTGGTTTGAGAGATCTAGTTGATGATGGAGAGAATATTAAGTAGAATATGGTGATGATGTTGTGGTCAATTAAGCACGGGATGAAGGAGAAGATTGAGTGGCCGTAAATCGAAATTAAGGTTTATAGATTTGTTTGATGTTCTGAAGATTAAGAAGATGATTTAAAGAGCTACTTGTTGATGGTGGATTTTCATTTAAGGTTAAAATTGTAAAAAACCAGAAAATTATGCGCTAACATCATGTAAAAGATAAAGCCATTAGTAAGTGTTGGATACTCCTTCACTTTACTAATTCACCTAGAATGGAGCATGTGGCAACAATCCCATTCTGTGAATTAAATACACGAAATTCATCCAGGTTGGAGCATGTAGCAACAATACCATATACCCTGTGAATTTATAGCATTATTAATTAATGCGTAAGCAGCCTTGTATTTCTGTACTCATTATCAGTGCGGCATGACGAGTGAGTGTTGCTCTCAGCAGAGCAACACGAACCTCCAAGCATTATAATGAAAGCATGTACGAAATACCCGTACAGGTTGCAACTCTCGGTGTGTTATACTAGCCCGATTGAGAACTCTCGGTGTGTTATACTAGCCCGATTGAGCATCCTGGACTGTCCCGTATCAGTCTGGATATGATCTCGTTCATCCAACCTCACCAGCGTGATTGGATGGCCCAGATCAATTCCATAACCCCCAAGCAGGTATGGAATATTCACTGCCGAACCAACGCGGACCCCGCATGGTCGGCCTCCCCAAAATATTGGCATAGCTTGCCAAAATGTCCAAACCAGAGCGTATGGACGGAAAACCCTAAATTAGGGTTTGCGGCATATTACATGTGTCGCAAAACAGTCTCAACCATCCATCTTCGCAGTATAGATGGAGGGCGTAGATGTAGATTCAAAGGGCCCGAGCATGTCAACACAATCACCATGGGCTCGCCTACATACCTCGACCAATCGGTCGGGACCAACCATGGTTGGTCGGGACCAACCATGGTTGGTCATCCCACCGTGCGCCGAACAGAGCATGACGCACGGCCGTGAAACCCAAAATTAGGGTTTTGAGCATCACGAGCGTCCATCTTCTCCTAAGCACGAATGGAGGGTCCCAGATTAGATTAGCGTGTCCGGTCATACCAAAGATGACCACCGTGGGCCCGTCTATCCCCTCACTGATCGGCAAGGCATATCATGCCTGGCTATCCCAAAACGCGCGTCCAAACTTGCATGGTCACACTTCCCAAATTGCAAACTGATCTTGACCATTCAACTTCACCGGACGATTTGAGTGGCTTAGATCACTTTTTCATGGGACAGTCGGGTATAGGCGTGAATACCAGCCTACCACCTACACGCCGGACGGATTGGGCAAGACCGACCAAGCTTGGTCGCCTTGAAGTGCGCGCCCGAAGTTGGCACGATGTGCGGCTTTTGCGGTACCAGATTTCTGTTGCAAAATCGATCTCAACCACCCCTCTTCTCCGGTCAAATCGAGTGGCCTAGATCGCGCCTTTATGGGACAGAGAGGTACGGACGTGTACACCGGCATACTGTCTACACGCATGCCCGGTCGGTCCTTTCCAAAACCCTTCTCATGCTTGGTTTCGACCAAGCTGAAGAGTGATGCCTGCGCACCTCTTCAAAACCCGATTCCATCAACGGTCGCGAGATGAGTGTCTCAAAGATCATCTCGTCCGTCCAACTTCACCTGCTTGGTTATACAACCACAGTCGAGTTAATTGGTCGATGGCGTCATGGTGATCACCACCCGTCACTTTACCACACCATGATGCAAGATGCACATAAAATACACATGATACTTCACAAGTATCAACTTCACGAATAACGCAGTTATTCAATTTAGCATTACATGATACCTTTTGTGGGTCCCACGATCCACACATTCCAGACATCAATCATGTCACAAAATGGGGGATACATACTAGGGTATTGGTGCGGCGGTTTACGGCGGCATGCAACGCGCCATCACAAGAACGTGTTAGGAAGTCATGGACGGTTAGAGATGACGGGAGAAGTGGGCAAGACTGGTCGTGTAACACCAACACACAACTCCACTACTCCATCACTCCACTTCCCCACGAGAGAGACGTGAATAAGGCTCAAATGACTTGTATAAATAGGTTCTCCTCCCTATTTTCCAAACGGGAGGAAAAACAACACAAGTCCAGACGAGACACAAACCAAGTGTTAATACAAAACGTATTCAAACACCCAGAGCCTGCTTGCATCAATCGTAAGCCTGCTCACCTTTTACCTTCGTTACAAGTCATAAGCAAGCCAACACCTTCACAACCTCAACACCTTCTTCGCTTCCTCCCTAAGATCAACCCCATCTCCTTCACTTTGTGACCGAAACAAGTCCGGAACGGCCATTTCTTGGTTTAGGCCGGACTTGCACGTTGATTTCCGAATCTACAAGCACTCACCGTGCGGTGCATTTGTTTAGGGTTTAGATTCATTCCTCATCCACACACCCCCAAATTACCAAATACGGCAGAATAGTTTTCACCCATAAATAATTGGCGACCACGGCGGGAGGTTAATCTCTCGGTTGTAAAGTCAATTTCTTCAAAATCGCGATTCAATTTCATCAATTTCAAAAAGGGTAGATCTTAGAACCAATCAACAATTCATTTCAAGATGATGGAACTCAGGTCTGGATCAGCAATCAATTCTGATGGAGCTAGTGTGGATAACACTCCCGGTGTCGATGTACACAATCGGTGGAGCTACCGTGGTCATTACATCTTATGGAGCCGTCACTTCTACCACCGGTGCCGGTGTAGCGGAGATGTTCCAAAGTAAGTGTGACACCTCCCATCACTGAGAGCGGCTGCGGCGCAAATCCCGGCATCTCATCAAGTGTAACACCTCTCGTAGTCACCCCGAGCAACAACTTCCACTCCTTCATCGAGACGAGGAGCCGGAGGGACGAGAGGAGGACCATCTCCCATTACCATTGCAGACTTGATGGAGAAGCAGGAAGTTCTTGCTAAGACTCAAACGGATATGGCCGCAACTCAGAAAGAAGTACTCGCTTTTCTTAAGACATTAACTGATCGATTTCCACATGAGCCACGACGTCCCCTGGAGCCAACAAGGAATGCATTTAACGCATCCGGAGAAGATATTTCAGCGGCGCTGACCTACATGGACCTGATCAAAGAAGCGACACCAGATATGAACGGTCCATTCATGGAGATTCCTACACTGGGGACTGATCTTCACAACGATCCTCCTCAAGTCAATAGTCTCACTATGAGCCAGAGGCCGGTGGATCGGGAAGCGGTTTATCTAGTGGAAAGTTTATGCGAACTTTTACACCTCTCGAACAATCAGTGGGCAGAGACGTTTTGCTACAATCAACCAGAAGAAGGGCACAACCGGGCCCTACATGCCACTGCACACATCAAGGATTCCAAGTTCAAGAGGGCCCTTATATACACAGGAGCGTCTTCAAATGTGATTACTCTCAAGACTCTCAAGACATCCAAGGTTCTCCCAGGCAAGGTCCTACGGAAGCCTATCACAATGATGGACTTCGAGGGAAACCAAACCAGCACATATGGGAGAAGCTCCACGGAAAGAATCATACAAGTTCGTTGCGTCCCACTCCCCACGTGGGCGTCAATTCAGAAAGAAGACCGGCTTGCATCATTGAGGTCTAAAACCCACGATGCATCTTTGTTGACGAAGCATTCTTTTCCATCCTGTGAAGCCACGACCCACGTTCACACGAAGAGGGAACGAACTTTTGTGGCGAGTCATGACCAGAAAGGGAAAACGGTATACCGACACTGTCATTATCAATTAGCATGGGAGACTGTTACCCAGTCTCTCCACCCAATGGAATGCTACAACAGCGAAACGAACCACAAGAACAAGTGCTAGATGCTCCACAACAAATTGCAAGATGGCACCAACTCCACAACCGATGAGATTGAAATCGTTGAGGAATCTCCTAGGCCTATCTCCATCATCTCAACCTTGTATACGGATAAACGCACGAAGCTCGTGGAACTTCTCAAAGAGTACCAGGACATATTCTCTTGGAGATATGAAGAAATGCCTGATTTAGATGAAAATTGGTCACCCATCATCTACATGTCATACACGGATCCAAGTCGGTTAAACGAATAGTTCGGACATGAGGAAAATGGATAGATCGGGTGCTGCATAGACTTCGAGAGACTTGAACAGTGCTGCTCCAAAACGATCCTCCTCTACCTAACATCGACATGTTAGTAGATGCAACCAGCGGACACGGCATGTTCTCCTCCATGGATGGATGTAGAGGCTACAACCGAGATAAGGATGTACGAGCATGATGCAAGTAAGATAGCTTTTCGAACTCCTCTCGGAAATTTTTATTATACCATACTGCCATTTGGTTTAAAGAATACCGGTGAAGCGTATCAACGCTCTATGACGGCAATCTTCCACTGGAGCCGATACCTCAAGGGAGCAGCCTCAAGAAGATAACGATGTCCACGCGTCATATCGAGCAAGATCCGGGCGAGTCACTCTATCAGACAGTGGTCGAACAAGATCCGGGCGAGTCACTTTATCAGACAGTGGGGCATATATCTCACCAACAGGCGATACAACCTTCGACCTTCACAGCGGCCTCCACGAAGCGGCAAGAGGAAAACCGCCGAGATACAACATCCTGCGCGTCCGTCAACTCCAACTCCAGTACCACATGCACGACTCCCACAATGATGAAACAATGTCCAAGATATTCCATATATGGCTCGACAACAACCACTACGAATAAACCATGTAAACCACGCTTGGGGACTGAGGCTCAGCATGAAGTTCCTTCACCTTCAGTCAAGGAATTCTTCAACATGAGAGAGATGGTCAGTCAAGAAGCATGGAATTCGCAAGGGTAAATCGAATCAAGAGGGAAATACTTCAACGCTCCCTCTAGCGGAAGGCTGCTTCAATGGTCTATTCAAGAGCCGCCTCAACGCTCTCTCCGGGACCCACGTTCTCTTGAGAATCCTTCTTCAACACTCTCTCCCAGATCCACCTCAACGTTCGCACAGAAACCACTTTAACATCCTCTCGAGCCGTTTCAACACTCAAGCTGCATCAATAATATGCGCTCTGGTCAAGTTATCTTTGATATACTCATTGCTCAACATACGTCTCATCCATCCTTCATGAGGGCCCAACGGAGTATGAAAAACCTTGAAGTCGATAGGAGAAGGGTTATCTTGTGGAAGGGATATTTTCATATAGTTGAAAGGGCGCGGTGAACAACTCATCATCAATGTTCGGCATATCTTTGAAGCTGTCAACACCTCCTGAATTGGCACCAGCATTATCCCCAAAAGACATCTCAACAGGAGTTCTTTTCTTCATTCTACAATAAAAGACATGAGTCAGTACTTGTATAAAAACGCGTGAGATGTGTAGTCACACACGACAGAACACACATTCACGTTGGAGTACACAAGGCTGGTATTGGGTCCAAACACCGGTATTGATCAAGTTTCAAGTCCGGTGTTGATCAAGTCACAACTCCGGTATTGATCAAGTCACAAGTCCGGTATTGCTCAAGTCTCAAGTCCGGTGTTGATCTAGTTACAAGTCCGGTGTTGATCAAGTCACAAGTCCGGTATTGATCAAGTCACAAGTCCGGTATTGATCAAGTCACAAGTCCGGTATTGCTCAAGTTTCAAGTCTGGTATTGATCAAAGTCACAAGGCTGGTATTCGAATAAAACAGGCGTACGCAGCAGGGCCGGTTTTCAGTCGAAACACAGGGTCAACGTTCAGTCAGGCACGCGGCGGGTCCCACTTGATCCCAGCCCCAGATTGGTCGAAGCAGACACAGCCGTCCCCAATCAAATCTCTCTCTCCAGAAGAAGGCGTTTCAGATCCAACACTTTAACGCTCTCCCGGGCCTGCTCCAGAAGCTGCTTCAACGCTTTCTACAGGACCCACATTTACATTTGAACACACAAGGTTCATTTAAAAAAAAAAAAAAAACAAGCTTGCTCACATCGGGTCCCACGTTCGAGCAAAGCAAACAGCAAGGCCGGTGTTTGGTCAAAGCATCAAGTCCGGTGTTTAGTCAAGCTAGCTGGGTCGGTGTTTGGTCGAAGTAGCAAGATGACACTCGAGCAATTACATCAACCGTACGGTCAAAGTAGGTGCAGGACATGGCCGACGTTTGAAACATGTACACGGTGGTCCCACGATTAACCAAAATAGGCACATCAAGCCCACGTTCGATCAAGCAGGTGCAGTAGCCCCACGAACGAAACAGGCGTAACATTCCATCGAAGCAGGCAAGACCGACATCATGGTAGGGGAACACTCGCCTGGACACCTCTTGAACGTGATATGCTCCAAGGACAGGATGACCCGTCTCTCCTGGTAACATCTAACTTTGTCTCATAAGCTTTGTCTTTAACTGTCACCATCTCATGCCTACCCCACAATGGTGTAACCATTACGTGCTAGGCGGGGGACTTAATGTTGATGGTGGATTTTCATTTAAGGTTAAAATTGTAAAAAACCAGAAAATTATGCGCTAACATCTTGTAAAATATAAAGCCATTAATAAGTGTTGGATACTCCTTCACTTTACTAATTCACCTAGAATGGAGCATGTGGCAACAATCCCATTCTGTGAATTAAATACACGAAATTCATCCAGGTTGGAGCATGTAGCAACAATCCCATATACCCTGTGAATTTATAGCATTATTAATTAATGCGTAAGCGACCTTGTATTTCTGTACTCATTATCGGTGCAAAATGATGGCCGAGTGTTGCTCTCAGAGAGCAACACGAACCTCCAAGCATTATAATGAAAGCATGTACGAAATACCCGTACAGGTTGCAACTCTCGGTGTGTGTTATACTAGCCCGATTGAGAACTCTCGGTGTGTTATACTAGCCCGATTGAGCATCCGGACTATCCGTATCAGTCTGGATATGATCTCATTCATCCAACCTCACCAGCGTGATTGGATGGCCCAGATCAATTCCATAACCCCCAAGCAGGTATGGAATATTCACTGCCGAACCAACACGGACCCCGCATGGTCGGCCTCCCCAAAATATAGACATAGCTTTCCAAAATGTCCAAACCAGAGCGTATGGACGGAAAACCCTAAATTAGGGTTTGCGGCATATTACATGTGTCGCAAAATGCAGTCTCAACCATCCATCTTCGCAGGTATAGATGGAGGGCGTAGATGTAGATTCAAAGGGCCCGAGCATGTCAACACAATCACCATGGGCCCGCCTACATACCTGACCAATCGGTCGGGACCAACCATGGTTGGTCATCCCACCCGTGCGCCCGAACAGAGCATGACGCACGGCCGTGAAACCCAAAATTAGGGTTTTGAGCATCACGAGCGTCCATCTTCTCCGGCACGAATGGAGGGTCCCAGATTATATTAAGTAGGTCCGGTCATACCAGCATGACCACCATGGGCCCGTCTATCCCCTCACCTGATCGGCCAAGGCATATCATGCTTGGCTATCCCAAAACGCGCGTCCAAACTTGCGTGGTCACACTTCCCAAATTACAAAGGCCGATCTCGACCACTCAACTTCACAGGACGATTTGAGTGGCTTAGATCACGTTTTCATGGGACGATCAGTATATGCGTGAATACCATCCTACCACCTACACGCCGGACAGATTGGGCAAGACCGACCAAGCTTGGTCGTCTTGAAGCGCGCACCCGAAGTTGGCACGATGTGCGGCTTTTGCGGCACCAGATTTCTGTTGCAAAATCGATCTCAACCACCCCTCTTCGCCGGTCAAATCGAGTGGCCTAGATCGCTCCTTTATGGGACAGAGAGGTACGGACGTGTACACCGGCATACTGTCTACACGCATGCCCGGTCGGTCCTTTCCAAAACCCTTCCCATGCTTGGTTTCGACCAAGCTGAAGAGTGATGCATGCGCACCTCTTCAAAACCCTGATTCCATCAACGGTCGCAGATGAGTGTCTCAAAGATCATCTCGTCCGTCCAACTTCACCTGCTTGGTTATACAACCCTAGTCAGGAGTTAATTGGTCAGTAAGGCGTCATGGTGATCACCACCCGTCACTTTACCACACCATGATGCAGTACCTGCATAAAATACACATGATACTTCACAAGTATCAACTTCCTGAATAACGCAGATTATTCAATTTAGCATTACATGCTACCTTTTGTGGGTCCCACGATCCACACATTCCAGACATCAATCATGTCACAAACTGGGGGATACATAGTGGGGTATTGGTCTGGCGGTTTACAGCGTGCAACGCGCCATCACAAGAACGTGTTAGGAAGTCATGGACGGTTAGAGATGACAGGGAGAAGTGGGCAAGACTGGTCGTGTAACACCAATACACAACTCCACTACTCCATCACTCCACTTCCTCCACTTCCCACGAGAGACGTGAATAAGGCTCAAATGACTTGTATAAATAGGTTCTCCTCCCTATTTTCCAAACGGGAAGAAAATCAACACAAGTCCAGGCAGAGGCGAAACCAAGTGTTAATACAAAACGTATTCAAACACCCGAGCACCTTGCATCAATCGTAAGCCTGCTCACCTTTCTGTTACAAGTCATAAGAAATCCAACACCTTCACAATCTCAACACCTTCTTCGCTTCCCTCTCTAAGATCAACCCCATCTCCTTCACTTTGTGACCGAAACAAGTCTGGAACGGCCATTTCTTGGTTCAGGCCAGACTTGCACAGATTGATTTCCGAATCTACAAGCACTCACCGCACAGTGCATTTGTTTAGGGTTTAGATTCATACCTCATCCACACACCCAAATTACCAAATCCGGCAGGAATAGTTTTCACCCATAAACACTACTGTTGGATGAGGAAGCATGGGTAGATGTTTAATTGAAGTTCTGAAATCGTTTTGAAGATGAATCTGAAAACCAAGTTAGGGTTTCTCAGAGAATTGAATTAAAGTTCAAATTAATGATGTATAAGAGGAATTAAAGATTGGGTTTAGTTGATTGAGGAAAGGGTTGGTATTTAATTGATGAAGTGAAGTTGTTCTGAAGTTGAACTGAAAGGAAAAGATAATTAGAGTTTCTGAGATTCGAACTTCATGAATTTAATATTTCAAAGATGGAATTGGTGTTGATAAAGAAGTTGTAGCAGAAAGATTGAGATTAGGGTTTGTGGAGTTGATATTTCTGGAATTGAATTATGAATGAAGAAAGAAGCAATTTCAGTTAGGGTTCATGGGTTTGAGATGCAAGTGAAGGAATGTCAATTCAAAGGATGTTGTTACTGGGGTAAGCTTTTAATTGCTTTAATTTTGATACATGAAGGATGAATCATTGAATTGTTGAGTTGTATAGTTATTAAAATTGTGTTATGAGATGGATATGGAGTAGAACTGTGGATGAAGTAGGTTTGTATTGATTTACTGTGAACTAGATTGAATAGAGAGAGTGCAAGAAAATATGAAGGTTGAATTGGTGTTGCAGGAATGAGAATGTTTACAAGTGGTGGTGTTTATGAGTAACATGGCTTTAGAGATGGAACTGTTAGTGTTAGTACTCACTGAAGAAGGATTGGCTGGAGATGAAGTTGTTGGATTTGCTTGTGAGATGATGTAGTTGTAATGAGTTCAGCTGAAGTTAATTGTGCTGGAAGGAGTTGTAATAGGTGAAGGTACATGGAATGATGTTGGGTATCAAGGATTGTTTGCACTGGTTGGGATGATATATTGAATTGACTCAAGGAAAAGAAGGATTCAATTCCAATGGGTGAGGTAATAATTCTTCTTTGTAATCTTAGTAAAGTGTTTTAAGTACTATTGTTGTATTCATGTGGTTGTTTATGAAGTTGATAGTGAGATTGTTTTAGAATGGATAATTGAAGTGCAGCGTTATTATGAGTTGAGATATGTTGTGCAGGGCTGTTTGAGTTGAAATGTCTTGGAATTAGAATTGTAAGTGGTGATGTATCTGTGACTAATGAAGTTGTAAGTGTGATGTTGGTTGGTTGATGCAGTGAAGAACCAGTGGTAATTTAATGAGTTACATAACTATGGGATGGTGGTATGGAGTGACAGTGGTGTTGTAGGGAGTTATCGTGTTGGTTACAGATTGTTGGTGGTATTGAATTGATGGTGTTATGCTGAAGCTAAATTATAGTTGAGGTGGAACCATAGTGTGTATGGAATTAGTGCAGGGGTTGCTGGAGTTATTAGTGGTGCTGGTGGAGGAAATTGTAGGTGATATGAAGTGAGTGTGATCTCAACTGAAGTGCAGATGAAGAACATAGTGTTATGGTATAACTGAGTTAGTAACACTGTTGAGAGGTGAGTGAAACTTGGATTGAGCTGCAGTTGTAAGTGTTGGATTTGATTTGGTGGTGGACTGAATATGGACTGCATGTGGAATGAGATTGTGTTGTTATCTGTGTCTATGCTGATTGCAGGTGTTGTGGAATAGTTTAGACGAATGTGTTGAATAGAACCTCTCTAGTGAAAGGTTAAATCTGCAATTGCAGGTAGGCAAAGTTGTTGTTTGTAATTGAAATTCAAAGTTGTTTTTATTTGATTTGAAGATTGAAATGTTAAACCAGAACATGAGAATGTAAGAAATAGAGTTGAGGTTTGTCTGCAATAGAATTAGGTCGTTAGTCATCCTAGTCGATGTCTGTGTGTCGACTCGGTTAATCGACCGAGTTGAGTTAACCAGTCTTGAATCGGTTTGACTCAGTGAACCTTGACTGAGTTGTCTTCTTTGACCGAGTTGACCATCTGACCTGGACTTTGACCTTTGACTGGGCTTTGATCTTTGACTGACGTTGACCGTTAGATGACTTTGTTTACTAGACGTTGATCGTTAGTGACAATCAATAGACTCAGGTGGAGCAGGCTTTGGATTAGTGGGCTTGTTTAGTGGACTTGGGTTTAGAGTTAGTTTTCCTATCTTGATGAATTGGACCTCTTATGGTCCGAATTAGTATTTGGCTTCTTCTACAAAGTTGTAGATGTTCGCAAGACTTAACTAATAGACTAGACAAATAACTCAATTGAATTAGTAGACCTTTAATTATGCAAGAGATGGATAATGAAGATGTGTAGAATCATAAATGGGCTTATAACCATTAGATAGACTGGTATGATTCTTGTGTGAACCATTTTGGCTAGTTTCTTAGAGTTCTTGTGTGATTAACAGTTAGTCTATATTAACAATGATCGATTCAAAGGATGAACCAGGGGATCGTGGATCTCGAGGTAGGCGTGGATTGTCATCAAAAGAGGTGGGAATACATTTGACTCTATGGTAACCATTGTTGTTTCTTTTACAAAAGTTTATGTTAACAAAGTCATGCATTTCTGTCTGTACATTTTATGCATTGTTCAACTTGTTTTACGATAATTCTGTTGATTCTGTTTACCTTTCCATGGTTTGGATAGGACCTGTGATGTTTTGTTGTCAATATGAATTGTTTGGGAAATAAGAATTTCCATTTGTATGCCTAATAGGTGTGTAAGGAATTGGTCGACATCTATTAGGAATATGATAGGCTCATTCGTTTATATCTACATGAATTCTGCTTTTATGCTTAATAGGTGTGTAAGGAATTGGTCGACACCATATAGGATAATAGGGTGTGTAAGGAAGTGATCGACACTCAATATATAAATTGTTTGACGAAGGAGTTTGTCCATACACATGTTTGTTTATTTTAGTGACTTGGTCACTATTTAATGTTTTCGAAAACATGTATTGTTTTCCAAATCTTGTCTATGATTACTTAGAAGTTAAATGTTAATTATTCCCACTTTCAGTTTCAGAGACCGATCAGAGTTGCGCAGCGAAAGCTTCGAGGAGTTGACTCCGTTAATTAGTTATCTTCTGCTATGTTTATATGTTGTTTATATATTTGCCAAATAAATGACTATTGTATATGTATCATCTGAGATAAGTTCTTGTATATATATTTCTGAGCGGGGCTAGTTTTTGGGTTAAATTTTGTAGCAGATTTCTTAATTGAATGCTTAAGTATATGATTTAGATTCTTAGTGCCTCTGTATTTAGTTAATCTCTTGGACTAGTCAGCTGCTAGCTTAGGGGGCGCTACAATTATGACCCAATGAAGTATGTAAATATACAAATAACAGTATTAAAAACTTGATGTTATCCAGGATTCATGAGATATCGTATTAACATTGATATATCTATGATACCTGATATTTGTGATTCAGTTGTAGGTCTTACTCCTGTAGATGATGCAGGCTACAGAGGCTATAATGGATTCTTGATGATGGAGAAATTGAACTAAATGATGCGGAAAATACTTTCCATCGGGTTACAAAAATGATGGGTCACAACATTGAATTTCAAAGTGAATTTGAACCAATACTTCTAAAACTTATGGAAATGTATGCTAAAGAAAAAGATGAGAGATTCAAGAATAATACCTCATTTAGAAACTCCAATAAAAATTTGGCGAACTTTAAAGCCATGTCTTTCAATTTGTTTGTAAACTCAATAACATTTACTGTTATAATTTCTAATTAATGTAACAAATCCATCCACAAAGGGAAGGTTGAAAAACTCACAGAATTGATCAACCTCATTCATACGAGAGAAGATCTAATCTGGCCTTTGTATTACAATGTTCAAACTATTTTTTTGTGTTCTTTTTGAAGCATTACAATGTTCAAACTTATTAAGGCAAGTATAGTGGAGAAGGACAAACTAACATATATGATGGCCCACGTTGATGGGAAAACTCATTTTCACATAGTGAGAAAAGAGAATACCGGTAAAGATTGAGACAGTCGGCCTCAGTTGGGACGGTCGCCCATGTTGAGTAGAGATTCGATGCAACATCAAATGATCCGTTCTACAAGAGCCGATTGTCGACATCTTCGAAAACAATGACTACATTTTTAACCGCTAATCCAATGACTATATGCCATCCTACCTATATAAATCTTCTTACATCCACCAATAAACTCACAAATCTTCTATCTGCTTTCCATTTTCACATAAATTCGTCAAAAAAGTTCCAATATATTATTCGTTTTCAGTCGTTGCAATCAAAAAAGTTTTTTTTATGGATCCTAATTTGGAAAATGAGCAAGCGCAGACAGTTGCGTTACTCTTTCTCTAACAACAATAAGAGTGGATGCATCACTTGGAACAAATAGATGAAGATTCGTACGAGGAGAGAACAATGATGAACACCATGTTACAATTTGAAAATGCAGGGGTACCAAGTATGCCCCCAACTTTTTCGTTTTTGATAGGAGTATGAACTTGTATAATACTTTTAACAATCAAAAAATTAGGAAAAGTAAAAGCACACACACACAAAAGAATTTTGTTAACGAGGAAACCGCAATAGCAGAAAACAATCGTCTATATTTGAACACCAAATTGTATTAAGCCGCTACCGACATTAGCCTATAATCAGTCTTCGAACTGGAATGTAGTTATGACCGAATCCACCCTCAAAGCGATTCAGTTACAGTCGCGCTCCTTAAATCTCTTGAACCTTGCAAGGTTGTACACAATTGATTCCTTTAGCTTACGTCCTTGACAGCCTAAGAGTGGCTTCAGCCGAAGTGAAAACTTTTGATACCAATCTGCCTCTAACTGATAAGCCTATTTGATTTATATTTAGATCAAAATATCAATGTGAGGAAATCTGTTTGCAATAGACAAAACTAGAAAACCTCACAAATCTGGAACTTACGACTCCCAAAAAAATTTTCTTCAAAAGATCAATTAAGATCAGTTTTCAGATATCTATCTTGAGGGATCACAAAGATTGAAACGAAGAGAAATGAAGAGGACTTTTCCTAAAAGAGATTACAAAAACCTCGATAACATAAAAGCAAGATCATGATACATGAACTATCAAGGTAAAGATAGTCGAACCTGGCTTCACGAATCCCCAGAGCGAAGTCTTTTAGTCGTAGACCTAATTATGTTTCTCATAAAAAACCTAGGTCTATAGAGGACGACTCTAGAACCAACTAGGACATAAAGTGTCAGGGATTGATTTTCCCAGTTGAAAGAGCATCTCTATTTATAGTTTTCAAAGACCACGGGTTGCTTAGAATTCAAGCTAACATAACTTGAGAATTAAGCAAACACTTTTAGGTCTTGAAAATAAAATTAAAGAATATACACTAGTGTTTGTGGGTGAAAATGGTTTCTGTTGTTTTTTTAGTAATTTCGTGTGTGTGGATGAGAAACGAGTCTAAACCCTAAACAATGTACTGCACGGGAGTACTTTTGATTCGAGTGATCAATCTGTACAATCCTGTCCTAAACCAAGAAATGGCCATTCCAGGCTTTCTTCGGTCACAAAGTGAAGGAGAAGGGTTGGTCTTAGGGAGGGAAGCGAAGAAAGTGTTGAGACCAGAATAGTTGATTCTGGAAATGTGGGTGTTTTGTGACTTCTATCAGAAAGTTGAACTGGCTAGCTGAATGAAAAGCTATCAGATGATTTCTGGATGTGGTATTGTTTTCCTGACCAAAAATTATTGTTTGGTGGAAAATAGGTGAGGCCTATTTATACAAGTCGCAACAAAATGTACCCTGGTCTCTTAGGAAGTGGAAACGATTGAGTGGTGGAAGAAGGGAGCAACGGGTAACACCTGGAATTTATGTTTTCATAATGAAGGATACGTTTACACCATTACTTCTTGCCATTACTAACCGCCCCTCTTTATGACACTTTCTGTAACGGGCGTATTGCACGCCGCACGCTGTAAACCGCCAGACCAATACCCTAATGAGTATCCCCTAGTTTGTGACATGTTTTGATGTCTCGAGTGTTTTCGTGGAAAACATGTAGCACTTTGCTACGTATGGAAAGTTTAAAATTGAGAGGCTTGCCGTAGGTAAATAGCATATGTGATGCTAGGATCGTTTTGGCTAGTCGCCTAAAACTTGTCACGAGCTGAATATCTGAGATTATATCTCATGAGGAAGAGTTGCCATTGATTATGGCCGCATCTTGTTGTATAGCGAAGTGGCGCCATTGGCATAGTAGCGCCATTGGCATAGTGGAGCCATGGCATAACGGCATGTTAGTGGCATGCCAGTGGCGTAGCCATGGCGTAGTGGCATGCCAATGGCGTAGCCGCGGCATAGCGGCATGCTAGTAGCTGTGGCATGGTGGCATGCCAGTGGCCGTGGCATAGCGACATGATAGTAGCCGTGGCATGGCGGCATGCTAGTAGCTGTGGCATGGTGGCATGCCAGTGGCCGTGGCATAGCGGCATGCCAGTGGCCGTGGCATAGCGACATGCTAGTAGCCGTGGCATAGCGGCGTGCTAGTGGTCGTGGCCTAGCGACATGCTAGTAGCTGTGGCATGGTGGCATGCCAGTGGCCATGGCATAACGACATGCTAGTGGTCGTGGCCTAGCGACATGCTAGTAGCTGTGGCATGGTGGCATGCCAGTAGCTGTGGCATGGTGGCATGCCAGTAGCTGTGGCATGGTGGCATGTCAGTGGCCATGGCGTTGTAGCATGACAAAAGTTTAAGATTTGGCTCCGTGACTAAACTTAAGGCTTGGTGGCATGTCCAAGGTTAGTGCTTGGCGCCGTGGCCAAGGCTTTGGCTTGGAAGCATGGCCAAGGCTAGGGCTGGGTATCATGGCCAAGGTTATGGCTTGGCTCTGTGGCCAAGGTTTAGGGTTTGGCGGCATGGTCGCTCAAAAAGTTGCCACAAGTGATGAGTGCCAAATAGTGCATATTTATACACCTTTTTATTGGCATTTTTCTCATCTTTTGCGCTTAGAAATCAGATATTATCCCAGATTCTGTGTTTTCTTTGTTTTCAAGAATAAATATTTGTATTGATTAATTTTTTGTTTTTAGGTAATAAATAAAGCTCGGAGAAATTGAGGAGCCAAAAGAGCGAAGACTCAGAGGCAAGTGTCTATGGAGCAGAAAGCCGAAGCCCGCGCGCGCAACAGTTGCAACCCAATAAGTAGCAACTCATCTACAAGACATGGGCTCGAGCTATCCATCTCCGACCCACGACCCGGATCCAAGCCCATCATTTCTGAGCCGTTGAGATCCCCCTCAGCTACATCCTACGGTCGCTCAGCTTTGCATATCATTACTCGATGCTCCCGCTCCACACCAGATCACTCCGAGCCTCCCCTCAGCCGTTCAGATCGTACCCGCTTCATCCAACGCTCGCTGAGGCCTCTTCATCAAACCATGTTGTGCCCGCTCAACAGCGAAGCACCCTAACCCTATACCCATCGAGCAGAACTCATTTCTCTTCCTCTCCTTCTCTTTCTTCCCCGACAGCCTCAGAGAAAACCTCTGCAACCCCATCTTCTTCTTCCCCAACCTTACCTCCACCTCAACACCACCATCTCTTTCCCCGACAGAGCCATCACTACTGTGAGCCGCACCACCTTACCTAATCACTCTCTAGTTCTTTCATACCTTCGTTCACAGGAGCTAAGAGAGAAATAGACAGAGATAGGTTAGGGTTTCACCAATCAATCACGCATGGAGCTCGAGGTGATTAGACAAGAGGAGAGGCGAATCGAGTATGGGTGAAGAGTATGTTTGAATTATTTTATATTTAATTTCGATTTTGAGGAATTAGGGTTTGGGAATTTCTGTGCATGTATAAATAGAAGAAGTAGAGGATGATTTTGGGTATGCCTGGGCTAGCCAGTGCGTCAAATTAGGTTTAATTTTAGGTTAATTTGTGTTTTATTATTTCCTTTGATGTTTTAATTACATTGGCTAGGGTGGAGATGAAGACCTAGCTTTCTGCTGTGTTAATCATGTTAATTATAATTCTCTTGAATGCTTAAATTGTTCTAAGATAGAATTAATCTTAGCACATCAACACTTTGCTCTCACAGTGTATGTCAATGCCATGTATGCACTGTAGTTAGAATACCTCTGTGATGATGATGCTGCAACTCAAGCTTAGTTAGTTTATTATCAATCCTCAGATTAGTTGTACTCTAATTAGACAAGTAATGCTTGGGAAAGATACATTAGTTGTGATTAACTTATCAATTGGAGAAACATAAGAGTAATGTAATTAGTTTTGAAACCCTAGTTGTAATTAGTAATGTAATTAGTTGTGATTAGACAAGTAATGCTTGGGAAAGATACATTAGTTGTGATTAACTTATCAATTAAAGACACAGTGTAAGTTAGTGGCAGATTTGAAACCCTAGTGCACTTTAGTTTTACTGATTACCTTAGTTTAGAGTCACTTCAGTTCAAAATCAGCCGTATCGGCACAAAACATCTGTGTTACACATTGTCACTTGTTACTTCACTTGAATTCAGCTAGAACAAGCCTTAGATCACACTTTAAGCACACCCATTTCTCTGTGGATCGACCCGTACTTGCCGCGTCTCCGATAGACGCCGTGCACTTGCGGTTATCACCGTAGGCTAAAATTTATACACATCCCAAGACCTACCAAGTTTTTGGCGCCGCTGCCGGGGACTTGGCGTGTGCCCTGTGATCAATTGCTGCCTTTACTGAGTTCATTTTATCCCTGTAAATACTCACACTGCATTGTTATTTTTAGTTCTTTGTTAGTGTAACTTAACTATGCTTCATTGTTTTGCATCCTCAACTGTTAGTATAACTTTTGTCATTTGCATCTTTATCTGTAGCTGTAACTTAGTGAGCAAACTAGTTCTGTTGTAGTGTAACTTAGCTTCTTTGTGTTATAACTTAGTGTAGCTTGTATTGCATATTGTCACTACCCTGTTCTCTTATATTTGCTCATCTTCATCCATCTGTGCATCATCTAGTTAGTTTACTTTGCATATAGTTAGTTACTTTGCCTTATAACTTAGCCGCAATATTCACTAGCCACAGAACTTGTAGCTCACCGGAGCTTTGTCATTAGTTTACAAGGAGACTAAGCAGCCCCGTATCTTAGTGCTTTTGCCTTGTAACTCTTGATCCCTTTCTCGGTCCAAGTAACTCTCGAGTTGCATATTCCTATTAGTAAAACCGTGCAAATCTCGAGAACCGAACCTTTCGTTGAGCCAACAGGTGCTTGCTGTGCTTGCTGTGCTGCAAAGCAAAACCAAGGAGGAAAAAGCAAAAGAGCAGAACCAATTGGTGGTGCAAGTGGTAGGTCTGAGCCAACCCAAGGATAAGTGCATGAATTGAGGTTAGTAACTGAACTTCCCCTGTATGCCATGTATGCCCTGTAACCCATGTGTTCAAATCCAGCCCCTGAAGCTGCAAGTTTGAGCCAAGTGTGAACAATTGAGCCAAAGATTCGTGGGGAATTGCGTAACTGAGCATATCCCATCTTGTCCTTAACTCCTTTGCATTTGTCACCTTGACATTAACCTGTTAAATCTGTAAGCTATCCTTGCCTGAAAAACTGGCTATTGTACTGTGTGACCTGAGCATTAATGAACTTTGTTCTCCTGAGCTTACCACCACCCTGTGCTGTGTGAACCATGAGTATACTCTTTGCTTAGTCATTGCAGACCCTCCGTAGCTGCTGAGCTTGAACCAAGCCCTAGCTAAACCGGGTTAGCCGAGTTACTTTTGTTGCATAACTCGTGCCATTACCATGCTTGCGCATAGCTTGTATCACCCTTGCATGAATCTCTTGGCATGAATGTATGAAAACAAGTTTGCTCTGTGAACCCTTGAGTTGTAGTTGAGCTGTGAGGCTGTGTTGCAATTTGGCTATCCAAGTCAGCATCAGCCCTGTGATAACCTGTACCTTACTGCTACTCTGCTGAGTTGTGCATTGCTAAACCATCAACCCTGATACCTGTGCATGATATGCCCAGTTAGTTTGCTGAGCATAGCTCAGCCTGGTTCACCTGGTAAGCTAGAGACCCTGCCTGAGAATCTGTGTGAACCCTGAGCTTAACCCTCCAGCCCCTGAAGCTGTGAGTTGAGCTGTGGTTGAGCTGTGAGTTGTGCTCTAATTCTCCAGCTCCCTGAAGCTGCAAGTCTTGAGTCACAACTTGGACAGCCAAGTTGGCCGAGCTACCTGTGGAAGTCAACCGGGTGAGTTGATACCACAACCCCGTGAGCCAAGCCCGAGCATAACCCATCATGCATACCTTGCTTTTCCTTGGCCGATTGCAAGCCTGATTCTGTCAAACCTAGGCCTGCTGTGAATAGCTTTGTGAATTGCTGATTAACCTGTGCATGCTGTGAAAGGTTTATACCCTGCTAATAACTGCATATCCTGTGTTTGATCTTTAAACTGTGTTAGCATCAATTCTTGCAATTTGTGTGAATCAACTCCTGAAATGTGTGACCCTGTGGTATTCAATTAAGTTGTGAGTAGCAGAGTCTGTGTTAGCAACTAGGTTGGTTTTCAATTACACACCCTAGCCAATCTGTGCTTTGCTGTGCTAAACATAAAGCTTGCTATTGTTGTCCTGTGCTCTGGGCTGCACTTGATCCTGTGCTGTGGCATTTTTGAGAAGCTGTACACACAAGTATGTGCATAAGCTGCTCTGTGCTACTCTGCATTTGCAAACAATTAGGATCTGCACTTGCAACCAACTGGGTTGCTAATTTTCCATCTGCACAAGCTTGCTAAGTTGTGCCAAGATTTGCACTTAGACTTGTGCAACTACCAAGCTAAGCTTAACAACTAAAGCCCAACCACTGGGCTTGCACTCTGCACAACCGGAGCCCACAATCATAGCTTGGCTGACTGACCCCAAAAGCTGAGCTCTGCACAAACTAAGGCTTGCATAAGCTGGGTTGTGCAATAACTTCAGCCCACATAACTTGGCCTTCAACCTGGGCTGTGCAACCAAGCTGAGCCCACATCTTTTGGGCTAGAAACCAATTTCACTAGGTTTACCACAATTGGGCTGTGCAACAAAACTTTCACATACCTGGGCTCTGCTCCCTTGCAATCAAGCTGGGCTGAGCATAATTGTAACCCACAGTTACACTGGGCTATACATTCCCAATAAACCAAATTGAAACCCATACAAACCAAATCCCAAACAAACCAAAGCCCAATAAACCAAATTCCCACATAAACCAAAGCCCATTTTCATGTTATATTTGTAAGAATGTTAATGTTTATGTACATTATCTTTTGGGTTGACCCTCAACTCTTTAGATTGTTAGTAAATTTTTGTATATAATTCAGTAGGACTTGTTAAATTTTTCTTTTCTTGAATCGGTTGAGTCTTCTTGCGCATATTTTGTGCTAATCCGATATGATCTCCACGGAGAATGTTGGATTATAGCCTTGATTAATGAAGCTCCAACCTTGCTTCCGCCGACATCCGGTAATCTCTTCCCTTTTCTCTTTTCAGCATAGTTCTCATGGTATGTGACTGTTTAAATATTTACTATCTGTCGACACATTGAGGACAATGTTTGATTTAGGTTTGGGGTGCATTTGCATATAGAGTTTTTAGTCTTTTTAATCTTTTATTTTCAAAAAAAAAAAAAAAAAAAAAAAAACTCTTTTTGTAAAAACCTCCAACTTTTAGAGATTTTAGAGTCACTAGCATGCTTCTAGCTATGTTTACATAGAGAATCTGACCGAAATAACAAAAGTTAGAAGTACCGGAGAACACAATCGGGTTTCTTAGTTGATTAGAGCGTTAAAGTTGGATTTAACCATGCCGGAGGGCGAATTAGGTGCTGTTTAGATATTCGGTAGTAGAATTGTGATCACCCATAGTGGAGACTACCCATTTTACATCAAGTGAGGCACCAACCTTCAATTTTTTGCAACTTTCTAGAAAAGTTTGTTAGAGTGTGTGTCACCGTACGTCAATTCCGGGTAGGAATGGTGAGCTACCCAACTTCGCACCATTTTCAGCACTACTTTTGATCTCTTGAGTGCTAGTTTTTGTCAATCATGAGGGTGACGTCTAAAGATGAAAACTTCTTCTAAATACCGATTTGCAGTTAGCATCACTCTCTCTCTCAATCAACAAGACCCATAGAAACACATCATCGTCAGCAAGCGGAGCATCATCAGAATATTGAAAGAAAAATTGATATAGTCCAAGGTTTATGTACAACAAAGAAAAAGAAAAGAAAATAGGATGAGAATTAATAAAATTTATAAAATCAAGACAATACAAGTTGTGGAAAAATTGAGTGATAAAGTCCTTTGTCCATGGAGTTAGTTGTTTCATTATTTGTATTTTTATTTTCACTTTTTGTAAATTTTTAAAAAAAAAAAAAAAAAAAAAAATCAAAAAAAAAAAATCAAAAAAAAAAATCAAAAAAAAGAAAAAAAAAAATATTGTAGTTTATTTTTGCTACCACCATGGTAAAGAGAGTTCAAGAAGAAAAATCCAAACAACAAGGAAATTGAGTAGAAAAGTTAAAAATTGTCAAGTTTTTGTGAAGTTTAGAAGTTCGTCATCAACATTTGAAGACCGAAGACCCAGAAGAGTGAAGACGTTTCTATGGTTCCTCTCGAGAGAGTGATATTAATTGCCGATCGGGTGAGAAGGTAAGTGAGTACTCCCACCCCTTGCTAATGGTTGATTTCCTTTCTTAGAGATCATCGGAAAAGATTCTTTTTGTCCACATACATGGAGTCTCCGAAATTATTTCGGAAGGTTATCCTTCTTACCTACAACGTGTGCGGGATTTCTCTCTTTATTCCCGCACGCACACATGAGAGACTAAAAAAACGATCTTTTTGAGTGCAATTATCATAAAACCCTAATGGTGAGGCAGAAGTCGAGGCTTATGATCACAATCGAATCCGAATTCTTTCATATGGTATGGTTACTTCTCGCTCAGAACTTAAGGATGAGAATGTGTTCTTTGGTAGTTCTAACTTCATGTTACTAGTATGCGAAAACTCTATGTCCTCATAGCTTCTTGGAGGCTTGAGACTCTTTTACACTCACGAAGTTGGAGAAGGTTTGTGGGTACACCTCCGGGTAAACCCTCACGAGACTACAACTCGTCCACTAGGGACACCTAGGGGTTTAAAGGCTTAGTGCATACGCTAAATGCATTCGAGAGACTGCGACGGGGGGTATAGTTAGGATTTCTTAATTTCTCGTTTCACTTGAGGACAAGTAAAATTCAGGTTTGGGGGTATTTGATGAGTGCCAAATAGTGCATATTTATACACCTTTTTATTGGCATTTTCTCATCTTTTGCGCTTAGAAATCGGATATTATCCCAGTTACGTGTTTTCTTTGTTTTCAAGAATAAATATTTGTATTGATTAATTTTGTGTTTTTAGGTAATAAATAAAGCTCGGAGAAATTGAGGAGCCAAAAGAGCGAAGACTCGAGAGGCAAGTGTCTATGGAGCGAAAGCCCTTGAAGCCGCGCGCGCAACGATTTGCAACCCAACAAGTAGCAACTCATCTACAAGACATGGGCTCGAGCTATCCATCTCTCAGACCACGACCCGGATCCAAGCCCATCATTTCTGAGCCGTTGAGATCCCCCTCAGCTACATCCTACGGTCGCTCAGCTTTGCATATCATTACTCGATGCTCCCGCTCCACACCAGATCACTCCGAGCCTCCCCTCAGCTCGTTCGAGATCGTACACTTCATCCAACGCTCGAGGCCTCTTCATCAAACCATGTTGTGCCGCTCAACAGCGAAGCACCCTAACCCTATACCCATCGAGCGAGAACTCATTTCTCTTCCTCTCCTTCTCTTTCTTCCCCGACGACCTCGGGAGAAAACCTCTCGCAACCCCATCTTCTTCTTCCCAACCTTACCTCCACCTCAACACCACCATCTCTTTCCCGACAGAGCCATCACTACCGAGCCGCACCACCTTACCTAATCACTCAATAGTTCTTTCATAGCTTCGTTCCTAGGAGCTAAGAGAGAAATAGACGAGAGATAGGTTAGGGTTTCACCAATCAATCACGCATGGAGCTCGAGGTGATTAGACAAGAGGAGAGGCGAATCAGAGTATGGGTGAAGAGTATGTTTGAATTATTTTATATTTAATTTCGATTTTGAGGAATTAGGGTTTGGGAATTTCTGTGCATGTATAAATAGAAGAAGTAGAGGATGATTTTGGGTATGCCTGGGCTAGCCAGTGCGTCAAATTAGGTTTAATTTTAGGTTAATTTGAGTTTTATTATTTCCTTTGATGTTTTAATTACATTGGCTAGGGTGGAGATGAAGCCCTAGCTTTCTACTGTGTTAATCATGTTAATTATAATTCTCTTGAATGCTTAAATTGTTCTAAGATAGAATTAATCTTAGCACATCAACACTTTGCTCTCACAGTGTATGTCAATGCCATGTATGCACTGTAGTTAGAATACCTCTGTGATGATGATCTTATGACTCAAGCTTAGTTAGTTTATTATCAATCCTCGGATTAGTTGTACTCTAATTAGACAAGTAATGCTTGGGAAAGATACATTAGTTGTGATTAACTTATCAATTGGAGAAACATAAGAGTAATGTAATTAGCTAAAGACACGGTGTAAGTTAGTGGCGATTTGAAACCCTAGTGCACTTTAGTTTCTGATTACCTTAGTTTAGAGTCACTTCGAGTTCAAAATCAGCCGTATCGGCACAAAACATCATGTTACACATTGTCACTTGTTACTTCACTTGAATTCAGCTAGAACAAGCCTTAGATCACACTTTAAGCACACCCATTTCTCTGTGGATCGACCCGTACTTGCCGCGTCTCCGATAGACGTCGTGCACTTGCGGTTATCACCGTAGGCTAAAATTTATACACATCCCAAGGCCTACCAACAAGCCTGTTAGTTTGGTGGCGAGCTTGGATGGCTGAGGTTGCATCTCAGGAGGAAAGGTAGCCGTCGATCATGGCTACCTTTAATTGGAAGTGGCGCCTTTAACATGCGCTAGCGGCATGGCTGGCATGGCTCGTGCATGCCTTCGGCGCGGTTGCGCGCGTAGCCATAGCCACTGAAATTTTGGCACGTTGGGGTGGAAATCTTGCCTAAATTAGGGTTTAGCTTGTCGAAACCCTAATTAGCCTATATGGCACGTCGCATGGGGTGAGTGGCCATGTTTGGCGCATTTGGCATGTGCATCTGGCATGTGTGCCTGGTATGTGCGTTTGGCATGCTGCTTGGCATGCTGGTGCGTTTTTGGGAAGCCAATTGGCTTTGCGGCCATCTGGCGCGGTTTCCTTCTCTTCAACACTGTGGCGAGTTTAAAGTAACCTGGTTTGGATAATGTAAGAGGGCCGGCCAGGCATGCGCGTGGCTACACTTCTGTGTGAGTGTGGCGGATTTAAAGCGACTTGATTGGTCGATGGGAAGTAGGGCCTGCAAGCTAGGTCGTGGCCACACTTCCAGTGCGTTGTGGCGGATTTAATTGCCTAGTTTGGCTAAGCATAGTTTTTCGACCAACGGGGTCTAGTGTACTGCGCGGGGCGCGAAACCCTAATTTTGCAAATTAGTCGGGTTCATGAGTTTTTTGTGAGTTATCACAATAATTGGCTTGATTTTGTGTGATGCCACAACAATCCTTATCTACAGAATGCAGTGTGCTTTCCGTCTGAGCATTTCGTGCGATCGCCTTAATCTTTGGTACTTGGAGGTTCATGCTACTCCGCTGCGAGTGAACATAAATCCGTCATGCCATACCGATATTAAGGGTTCTGCCGAGGAACATAGCACAGGAAAGTACTCAGTGAGTCTTCTATTGGCGAGTCTTAGAAATTTACCGAGTGTTTGGGATGGTTGCTACATTCGCCAGTCTGGATAAATTTCATGTAAATATATTGAATGGCTCAAAATATGTCGGTGGAGAGGTTAGCACTCACGGCACCGTTTCCTTGCAAAGTGACATCACATCAGATGCAAGGTTTTACGATTTTAACCCTAAGCTTAAAACCAACATCAACATTAAGTCCCCTGCTTAGCACGTAACAGTGGCATTGTTGCGGGGTAAGCATGAGATGGTGACAGACGAGAGTAAAATCAAAAGACCAAGACGTGAACAAATTTCCACAGAAATTCAACTAACCTTTGGTGGAAGGCATGGGGAATCTGTGATCCTTGTGTTGGCGGCTTTTGCATAAATTCGTCTTGGCCATGGGATGTTGGCACCAGTGCGGCATCTTTGGCTACTGGTTGAGGAATGGTTCATGGTGCCGCTGGTTAGGGCATTGGTTAGGACGTGGTTGGAGTTGGCTTGGGCTGCGGATGGCACTTGTCGGGAGCGGAAAAGTTGGCGCTGAGAAGGATGCAAGCTGTTGGTGCTGACTAGGGTGTGGAGCCGTTGGTGTTGCTGGTTTGGCTTGGCTTGGCCGTGACGCTGATGGCTTGGCTTGGCTTGGCCGTGGGGCCGTCGGCGCTGTTAGCTTGGCTTGGCTTGGCTTGGCCGTGACGCTGCTGGCTTGGCCTGGCCGCGGAGATAATGCTGGCTTTGGCGTGGAGCCGTTGGCGCTTGCTTGGCTATGGAGCCATTAGCTTGGGTTGGCGCGAGCTGTTGGCGCTGGCTTGTCTTGGCCGTATTCTTGCGTGTTTAATGCCTCTGTGAAAGGAGAATACATTCCAGGTACGCGTCCACGCCAGGGTTCCGAGCTAGGAAACGTATTCCTCATTTGAATGTTTGACCGTTTTTTTTTTATATACCTTCATTAGGGTTTCAAAAAGAGATTACATTGAGGCTGATTTTTCGGCTGTCATATAGGCTCATCGCGTTTGCTCAGCATCCGTTTCTCTCTAGGGTTTCCGCAGTATATATGCTGGTGAAACTGTATCATCCTTCCCAGTTCAAGACAAAGGTTTCTCTTGTTGAATCCATATTTGTTTCATCATGTCGAGCAGAAGTGAATCATCCTCGAGCCGGCCAGATTCTTCAGTCAAGTGCAGGCGATTTGGCTCTTGCGACAATTCCCCCATCCGAATTATCCGAATCAAAAAGATCATACCGGTATGCTTTCGTTAACCAATAGATATTTGTTTATTATTGCTGGCGAGTGACGAAGGGAGACTTTCTTTTGCGCAGAGATATACAACTGGGACATGTGTGTCTTTCGTTGATGATGATGATCTGACCGCCCCCCTTTCTTCGAGCCCTAGCACACCGACCGTTGTTGATCTGGAAAATGCTGATTTGGGTATCTCTTGCCATGAATATCCCAATGCAGGCTTGTCATTTGAAATCCGCATGAAGTGTTTATCTTCTAGCTTCCGAAGCGTCGGTAAATTCCTAGTGTGAAAGGAATTCGTGACTCTGTATATAAAAATATGGAGAAGATATGGACATATTGCCACCAGGAACGTGGTGAAGCATTGTTCGTCGGATTTGGTTACCACAGTGAATTGTGTCCTGCCTATGATTGTTAAAATAGAAGGCACATCCATCTGCGACGTCACGGAATCAACTATTGAAATGTGGGAAAACATGGTGTCTACCTGTGAATCCCTTGAGTTTAATGTAAGTTTGCTGCGGCATCGCCTTGACATTATGAAGGTTGACAGAGCCAGTATTCTTGCCAACGTCGTTCCTGCCACAAAAGCCATTTTGGAAGAGGAGAAGGCTCTGGCCGTGGAATCCCAAAAGGTGGGAAAGGCTATCCAGGACTTGAAGAGTAGGACTGAAAGATATCAAAACAGGTTTAAGATGATGCTTTCAAGGAATTATAATCTATTGGACGGGCTTTTCTGAGTTATGTAGTTGTGAGACGCCTGGTTTCTTTCTGGTCTCGAACATTTTTTTTTTTTTTTGTACTGGGAGAAATAAGATAATTTTCATTAATATGCTTTGAATAAATGAAATTTGATAACTGGGATGTGAAGGAAACAGAAAAATGCCTCGCTAGCCGTGCTATGAGACGACAAGAGGTGGGGTAAGGGTTAGGCGTAATATGCCTTGAGCCATTTTCCATTGATGATTGTTTCCAGTTTGCCTCCATCTTTCTTGACAACCTTGTAGTATCCACTGTTATATGCTTTGGTGACCACATAAGTCCCTTCCCATTTTGGGGAGAATTTTGGTGCTGACATGTCTTGTTGGATGTGTTTGGCGGTCTTCAACACCATATTCCCTACTTGAAAAACTCGAGGTTTCACAACTTTGTCGTATCCTCAGGAAATTCTATTTTTGTATGCTTGCACGTGATCCTCTGCTTTAGCTCTTCTGGAATCCAAAGTGTCTAGCTCCGCTACCCTGGCATTTGTTGTTTCGGCTTCATTCCATTGAACTCCGCTTGCTTTGACAATCCTAGCCGATGGGATTTTAATTTCTGCCGGGAGAATGGCGTCTGCGCCGTACACAAGGGAATAAGGGGGTGCCAGTAGATCTCCTTGGTGATGTCCGATATGCCCAAAGCGCCATTGGTAGTTGTTCGTGCCATGTCCGAGGGTTATCGGGCACTTTCCGACTGAGGATTCGAATTAGAGTCTTGTTGGTGCTTTCGGCCTGCCCATTCCCTTGGGGGTAGTAAATAGTGTAGAAGACTTGTTTAATTCCATATTCTTCAAGTAACTCCCGTACCTGCTTGTTGGAAAAAGGAGTGTCGTTGTCGGTGATGATGTGTTCCTTAATGAACGTTGCAATTGTGGCTCCAGTAGTCCCTCGTAAAGGGATGCCTTCGACCCATTTGGTAAAATACTCCGTTACGGTTATTATATACTCATGATTTTTTTATGAAGGCGGGTTGATTTTCCCAATGATGTAGATTCCCCAGCTATAAAACGGCCACGGACTACTTACCGAATGCAGGGGAGTAGAGGGTGCGTGGATAAGATTTCCATGAATTTGACATTTGTGGCATCTTTGAACAAAAGCAGCTGCATCGTCTTCCATGGTCGACCAGTAGTATCGCTCGTGTATTTAGAGAAACAACTTCTTTTTCCCTTGGTGCTCGCCTTCGTGCATTTCTTTCAGCATGATTGGGATTTCTGCCTCGGCCAGGCATCGTAACAAATCTCCTCCAAAAAAAATTCGATACAAGATTCCTTCATGGAATATGAATCTCTTGGATCTTTGTTTCATCTTGATTGTGTCTTTCTTGCTTGCAGGGAGTATGTCGTCGCGAAGATAACTGATGTACGGCTTTTGCCAGTCCCCAGCATGGTCAACAGAAAAAACTTCCAATTGATGCGGTGGTGCTTAGCAATTGGAGCAAGATCCTTGGAGCAATCGATATTGAGTCTCCATTTCTGTCCAGTAGTAGCCAAGGCGTTGCAGGCGACGATAAAGTGTTACCACCAACGTTTGTCCGCAAATTTCATTATGAATACGGTTAAGCTGTTGTTGTGCCTCTTCGTCTCCGAGGCATCTTGACAGGGAACCATATGAGTTCCGGTGGTACAACATCCCATGAAGCATGAAGAAGTTTTGCAAGGTCTTGAGACTGACATTTCCTTGGGAGAGTGAGCTGTTAAGCTCTTGGATAATCGGTGTTCTCCAGTCGTTGTCTTCATTCTCCTCAGGTTGCGAGAGCCATGTCGAAGCTATGGTTCGTCTCTTTACCATCAGGGTTTCCTCTAAACCTTCGAACTGCAGCTTCGATGCTAACGTGGCTAGGCAATCAAAATGTTTGTTGCTGCCGCGGCCAACATGTTTTATGGTCGCATCAGCGAAGTAATTTAGCAGCCTTTGTTCCTCGTATCTATATGGGGCCAATGTCACTTCCTTCAGTGTGTACACTCCATTCATCTGGTTGACCAGTAATTTAGAATCACGTCTTATTTCCAGACGCGTGGCTCCGGCTTGTTTGGCTAATGACAACCCTATGATAAAGGCCTCATATTCTGCTGAATTGTTGGTGCAATGAAAGTCTAGCTTAAAGGAATACGAGAAGACTTCATCCGTTGGGGATACTAGAACCACGCCTGCTCCTCCGGTATTATTGCTAGGGGTGGCAGAGCCATCAATAAATAATAGCCACGCTTCTTCTTTGACAAAAGAGATTTCCGGAAAATCTCCAGGAATGTCCTCGTGTAGCGCTGTGGTGCTCTCTCCTGGGAAAGCTGTTAGCAAATCCGCAACCGCTTGTCCTTTGATAGCTCTTGTGGAAGCACACGTTATATCAAACTCTAACATTTGGAGGAGCCATTTGGCTGGCCTTCCTATCAGGGCCGGTTTTGAAAGCAGGAACTTCACAGGATCAGACTTAGATATCAGCACCACTTTGTTATAGAGCAGATAATGCCTAAACTTTTGGATAAAGTGAATCAGGGCTAGGCACGCTTTTCTGCGTTGGGATATCTGAGTTCGGCATCTCTCAAAGTTCGACTGAAGTAGTATATAGGGTGCTCAATTCCTTCGTCATCTTCTTGGGCGAGAAGAGCTCCAACAACGGTGTCACTGAAGGAAGTGTAGAGGAACAACGGTCTTCTTAGTATCGGGGATTTCATGATGGCTGGGGATGACAATATTTGTTGAATTTTCCGAAATGCCTCTTGTTCAAGTGCGGTCTAGACGAAGCTTGCTCCCTTTTTCAGCAAGGGGGTAAATGAAGCGACAAGATAAGCTAAACCCGGTATAAAACGCCGAATATAGTTTACCTTACCCATGAAGCTCTGGAGCTCTTTCACGGTCCGCGGGGGCGGCATCGTTAGGATGTATTGGGTTTTGACTGGATCGACTTTGATTCCCTCGGCGGTCACCTAGAAACCTAGGAATTTGCCCGAAGAAACACCAAAGTCACACTTCAACGGGTTCATCTTCAGTTTGTATTCGCGATACCTTTCAAACACATGCCGTAGTACCTCTGTATGAGCCACCCAAGTTTTTTATTTAACCACTATATCATCTACATAATCTTCAAATTTCTTATGCATCATGTCATGGAAAATAGTGGTCATGGCGCGTTGGTAGGTGGCGCCGGCATTTATCAAGCCGAAAGGCATCACATTATAGTAAAAGTTTCTGAGAGGAGTTTGAAAAGCTGTTTTACTTGCGTCGTGCTCGTACATCTTTATTTGATTGTAGCCGCTCTATCCGTCCATAAAAGAGAACATACCGTGTCCACTGGTGGCGTCTACCAGCATGTCAATGTTAAGAAGAGGAAAATTGTCCTTGGGGCAGCATTTGTTTAGGTCCATAAAATCAACACAACACCTGATTTGGCCGCTCTTCTTCTTCACTGGAACCACATTGGCCAACCAGGTGGGATGGTGGATGGATTTGATGAAACCAGTGGCTAGCAGTTTTTCAATCTCTATCTTGATCTGTTCCTCCACATCGTGTCTGAACTGTCTCGGAGATTGTTTGACTGGTTTGGATCCGGGTATTATATGTAGATGATGAGTGACCAGCTTCTCATCCAAACCAGGTATTTCCTCGTATGTCCATGCGAACACATCTTGATATTCCCTAAGAAGGTCCACAAGTTTTGCGCGCTCGTCAGCACATAGAGCCGAGCTGATTGAGATAGGTCGCGGAGTCGCTTCCGATGTTGACAACTTCAAGTTCATCCGTGGTGGAGTTGGTTCTGTCTTGTAGTTGTCGAGGTGCATCTGGCACCCCCTCTTGTGGCTTGCTGCTGTGATTGCATTCTACTGGGCGGAGAGACTGGGCGGTAGTCTCCCCTGTTAATTGCTAACAGCGGTGCCGATATACGGTTTTCCCTTTTTCATCACGATTTGCGATAAAAACCCGCTCCCGCTTGACATGAGAATGAGCCAGATTTCCGCTTGACGAGAGAAAACTGGCGTGCTTTTCCTTTGGAGGGATTACGTGAGATTGAGCTTCTTTGTGAAATGATGTGAGCCTATCCTCTTCTTCGATTGACTCCCACGTCGGTAGTGGAGTGTAGCGAACCTTGCCTGCTGGACCCCGCAAATTTTTCTTTGGTTCGAACATCTCCATACCACAGATTGGTACATAAGGATATAATGATGCGGGGATGCGGATGACTTCTTCGTTCAACATGGTCTTCAGGCACTGGTGATATGTCAAAGGAATGATCCTGTTGTCGTGGAGCCACGGTCTTCCCAGTATCATGTGGTAGTCTGGCTCTTTTTCGATTACTTCGAACTTCACCTTTGACTGGACTGGTCCCACTGAAAAATTTTGGTTGATGTATCCATACGTGCTGGTTTGGTTGCCTTCGAAATCTGTCATCATGGTAGGCTGTTGTACGACCTCGCTCGGCCGCACCTTGGCTGTCCTGAGCGTTCTAAGGGTAATGACATTGGAGGACGACGCTCCTGTGTCTATGAGGGCTCTTTTGAACTCCACATCCTTGATGCGGGCAGTGACGTGTAGAGCCCGGTTATGTCCTTCTTCTTCCATCATGTCGTCTTCAGTAAATGTTACATTGTTGACGGACACCTTTGACATCCTTGAAGTTTTTGGGCATAAATGAACCAAACACGCGTCTAGGGCTATTTGATTGATAGTAGCAAATGTTTCTGATCGCTGGTCTTTTGAAAGGTGTAGAAGTTCACACAAGTTTTCCACCAACGTGGCTGCCTCCTGGTCTACCGGTTTCTGATTGGTGGTGAAGCTGTTAACTTGTGAGAGATCATCCGAGACGTCAGTCCCCAGTCTTGGAGTTTCTGGGATGGGCGAATCACTCAGATTCGATGTCAGGCTGATAAGAAAGTTGAGTATGTTGTTGATCGCTTCCTTCATCAGGTCCATGTTCCTTGCGTGGATCTCCTGAACTCGTGCCAATTCGGCCAACCTTGGAATTTCCCCATCGGTTGCGCCATTAGGTTTCGTGTTGGGAGAGGCAACATCGACATTCTCCAGAGTCCGAGCGGAGTTTGGGATCATGGATTCGGCTCTAAGACCGACCATCTTCTGAGAATTGAGGTCGAAAAGTGAAATTAGGGATCGAAAATTGATATTGCTACAGAGAGATTAATCTCCCACTTTGGTCGCCAATTGTTTGTGGGTGAAAACGGTTTATGTTTTTTTTTTTGGTAATTTCGTGTGTGTGGATGAGAAACGAGTCTAAACCCTAAACAATGTACTGCACGGGAGTACTTTTGATTCGAGAGATTAATCTGTACAATCCTGGCCTAAACCAAGAAATGGTCGTTCCAGGCTTGCTTCGGTCACAAAGTGAAGGAGAAGGGTTGGTCTTAGGGAGGGAAGCAAAGAAAGTGTTGGGACCAGAATAGTTGATTCTGGAAGTGTGGGTGTTTTGTGACTTTTATCAAAGTTGAACTGGCTAGATGAATGAAAAACTATCAGATGATTTCTGGATGTAGTATTGTTCTCCTGAACAAAACTTGTTGTTTGGTGGAAAATAGGTGAGGCCTATTTATACAAGTCGCAACAAAACGTACCCTGATCTCTTAGGAAGTGGAAACGATTGAGTGGTGGAAGAAGGGAGCAACGGGTAACGCCTGGAATTTATGTTTCCATAATGAAGGATACGTTTACACCATTACTTCTTGCCATTCTACCGCCACGCTTTATGACACTTTCTGTAACGGGCGTATTGCACGCCGCACGCTGTAAACCGCCAGACCAATACCCTGATGAGTATCCCCCAGTTTGTGACATGTTTTGATGTCTCGAGTGTTTTCGTGGAAAACATGTAGCACTTTGCTACGTGTGGCAAGTTTAAAATTGAGAGGCTTGCCGTAGGTAAATAGCATATGTGATGCTAGCATCATTTTGGCTAGTCTCCTAAAACTTGTCACGAGATGAACGTCTCGGTGGAGCATTTCGATGGCTGAGATTACATCTCATGAGGAAGAGTGTCCATTGATTATGGCTGCATCTTGTTGTATAGCGAAGTGGCGTCATTGGCATAGTAGCGCCTGGTGGAGCCATGGCATAACGGCATGTTAGTGGCATGCCAGTGGCATAGCCATGGCGTAGTGGCATGCCAATGGCGTAGCCGCGACATGCTAGTAGATGTGGCTTGGTGGCATGCCAGTGGCTGTGGCATAGCGACATGCTAGTAGCTGTGGCATGGTGGCATGCCAGTGGCCGTGGCATAGTGACATGCTAATAGCCGTGGCATAGCGGCATGCCAGTTGCCGTGGAATAACGACATGCTGGTAGTCGTGGCATAGCGGCGTGCTAGTGGTCGTGGCCTAGCGACATGCTAGTAGGCGTGGCATGGTGGCATGCCGATGGGCGTGGCATGGTGGCATGCCGGTGGCATAGCGACATGCTAGTGGCCGTGGCCTAGCGACATGCTAGTAGATGTGGCATCGTGGCATGCCAGTGGTCGTGGCATTGTAGCATGGCCAAAGTTTAAGATTTGGCTCTGTGACTAAATTTAGGGCTTGGCGGCATGGCCAAGGCTAGGGCTTGGCGCCGTGGCCAAGGTTTAGGGTTTGGCGGCATGGTCGCTCAAAAAGTTGCCACAAGCCTGTTAGTTTGGTGGCGAACTTGGATGGCTGAGGTTGCATCTCAGGAGGAAAGGTAGCCGTCGATCATGGCTACCTTTAATTGGCAGTGGCGCCTTTAACTTGCGCTAGCGGTATGGCTGGCATGGATCGTGCATGCCTTTGGCGCGGTTGCGCTTGTAGCCATAGCCACTGAAATTTTGGCACGTTGGTGTGGAAATCTTGCCTAAATTAGGGTTTAGCTTGTCGAAACCCTAATTAGCCTATACGGCACGTCGCATGGGGTGAGTGGCCATGTTTGGCGCGTTTGGCATGTGCATCTGGCATGTGTGCCTCGTATGTGTTTGGCATGTTTGGCATGCTGCTTGGCATGCTGGTACGTTTTTGGTAAGCCAATTGGCTTTGCGGCCATCTGGCGCGGTTTCCTTCTCTTCAACACTGTGGCGAGTTTAAAGTAACCTGGTTTGGTTAATGTAAGAGGGCCGGCCAGGCATGGGCGTGGCTACACTTCTGTGTGAGTGTGGCGAATTTAAAGCGACCTGATTGGTCGATGGGAAGTGGGGCCAGCAAGCTAGGGCGTGGCCACACTTCCAGTGCGCTGTGGCGGATTTAATTGCCTAGTTTGGCTAAGCATAGTTTTTCGACCAACGGGGTCTAGTGTACTGCGCGGGGCGCGAAACCCTAATTTTGCAAATTAGTCAGATTCATGAGTTTTTTGTGAGTTATCACAATAATTGGCTGGATTTTGTATGCTTCCACAACAATCCTTATCTACAGAATTCATTGTGCTTTCCGTCTGAGCATTTCGTGCGATCGCCTTAATCTTTGGTACTTGGAGGTTCATGCTACTTCATTGCAAGTGAACATAAATCCGTCATGCCATACCGATATTAAGGGTTCTGCCGCGGAACATAGTACAGAAAAGTACTCAGTGAGTCTTGTATTGGCGAGGTGCCGAAATTTACAGAGTGTTTGGGATGGTTGCTACATTCGCCAGTCTGGATAAATTTCATGTAAATATATTGAATGGCTCAAAATATGTCGGTGGAGAGGTTAGCACTCATGTCACCGTTTCCTTGCAGAGTGACGTCATATCAGATGCAAGGTTTTACGATTTTAACCCTAAGATAAAAACCACCATCAACAACTAGGAACCGATTTTGGAACCTTATATAATGACTTTTCGGTTTGGCAAGTATGCCAAAAAACTCAAAGCAATTTGTTGTTCATTTAAACACCTAAGAATTTAATAACGATGTACATCGTAGGTCTGTAAACAAGCCTACAATAACAACTGCAAGTGCACAGTGTCATAATGTAACACTGGGCAAGCACAATGTCCTAAGGTGGGTGTAAGTCGAAGCCAGAGTCTTACTACGACTGATTCAAACAAGAGTAACACAAAAGGGTTTTGTTTTGTTGATATGACCGAGAGGTTGGTAGTGACTGAAATAGTAAAACAAAGTGCAAAGCAATGATAAAGAGGATACTAGGGCAGTCAAATCCACCACTAACCTACACTATGTATTCAACTGATAGTACTATTCTTGTCCTTATAACAGATTCAAGTTTACCTTGTATCTAAGGTGTTTCTCCGATAGATAATTTAATCGCAACTAATGTATCTTTCCAAAGCATTAATTGTCTAGTTAAAGCACAACTAATCTAAGGATCAATAACAGTCTGTTTTAGCATGAGTTGCAGTATAATCAACATAGTATTAGTCTAACTATAATGGATACATGGCATACACTATGAGAGTAAAATGTTGACATACTAAGATTAATTTTATCCTAAACAGTTTGAGCATTCAAGAATAACACAAATGGTATGAATAACACAAGAGAGGCTATGGCTTCATCTAAACCCTAACAAACTAAATTAGAACATGATGAAGATGATTAAAACACAAATGTATTATGAAAACTAGTTGATCCAGCTAGAATTGGATGATTACACATATCACAGTAAACCCTATTTATACCCAATTTTCTTCTCAATCCCTTAAATTTGATAATTAGAGTATACCCACTCACTCGAAACATGTTTTCCGACAAACCCCTTCTGCAATTCAACTCTGCAACTCCTTGATTTGATGTTCTACAGCTATGAAGATATCCCTAGTCTTATCTCTCTCAAACCTAGCTTCTTGGGTTACTGTTTTGGAGAAGAAGTTACGATGGAGATAGATAGAGACTATGAGTTTTATTAATGGAGGCTGAGAGGGTGGTTGTAATCAGAAATGGTATGGGATGAAGTTGATTGATGGAGGTGAAATGGGAGTTTTGCAGAGGCTGGAGAGAAGATAAAAATGACGTGAAGGAGTTTTTTGGCTTCTGTTCGAATAAATAATGAGATAGGAAGCTAGGGTGTTAGGCAGGTGTAGCAAAATCTGATGTATAATGAGGGGATGCCGTTGGATGCTTAGTAGTTATTCTTAGAGCACTGCTCGGTCGAACTCGCAAGCGTTTCTATCTCAAGCTTGTTTGTCAAGTTTAGTTGCCACAACTATAAGCCTTGATTTCTAGTCCACTTATAGCTAAGTCTCAGATTAGGATAGAATGTGTAGTTGAGCTTTAGACTTCACGGAGTTCATCGATTGAAGACGAAGAACTACTAAGGGGAGCTTATGGAACTTCATCAACAAAAGGTATGTGGAGACTTGAACTCATCTATCACTCAAAAGTCTATCTACTCTATCTCCTATTTGGGACAAAAGTCGTATATCTATATGGAATTCGATTATACACATTTGATATTTCGAGCTGAGTTTATCTCGTTTATCTATTTCTCGAAATATGTGTTGGTAAGCTTTCGCTTTAACCAAGTTCATCTTTTATTCTTGAAGAAAGTCAAAAAATGATCATGTGAAAATCGCTTGGTAACATCTTACATGATTTGTGTGAGACAATCATTTGGTGTAGACTCAGAATGTTTCGTATTGATCAAAATCGATTTTGCTTCAATTATGTCTTGTATACTTCTATGAGAATATAAACAATTGAACAACTCTATAACTAGTTTCATTTGAACTAGTTGTGTTAAGATGAACAAGGTTGATATGAAAGTGTTCATATGGCTAACTTCTGTTAACTATTGTTGAGCCAACAAGGTGTACACGTTTAAGTACGGTTACTCATATCTAAATGAAGTCACTTTTCATTTGTATGTAACAAGCTAAGTTCGATCTAACGGTTGAAAGATATTAGCTTGAGTCTAATAAGGTTTTCATCTAACGGTGAATATTGAATGCTTTGTTACCAAGGTAACATTGATTGCAAACCCTGATTTGAAGACTATATAAGGGAGAACTCAAGCAACCTGGGAAACCTAATCCCCACACCTCCTGTGTGATACTAGTTGCGACTAAAGTTGATTCTCCTTTAGCCTAGGTTTTTCTAAAACCATTAGGTTTCATTGGGATTATGAAGCCAGGCCCAACTATTTTCTATGTAGTTGCGTGTTCTGATCTTGCTGTATTCTATCATATTGAGTACCATCTTCTCTAAGATTTGCTCGATATTTATTCTCCGATAGGCAAGATAAAAGTAGTCACAAAAATCTTCGTCTCATCGTTTATGATTCCACAATATCTTGTTTCGCTACTATACGATTGTTTATGGGTGAAAACTATTTCTGCCGGTTTTGGTAATTTGGGGTGTGTGGATGAGAAATGAGTCTAAACCTTAAACAAGTGCACCGCACGGAGTGCTTGTAGATTCGAGAAATCAATTCAGGCAAATACGGCCTAAACCAAGAAATGGCCGTTCCGGACTTGTTTCGGTTACAAAGTGAAGGAGATGGGGTTGATCTTAGGAAGGTAAGCGAAGAAGGTGTTGAGATTGTGAAGGTGTTGGCTATGTATGACTTGTATCATAAATCTGAACTGTCTTGCAGGATGTAAGCTATCAGTTCTGGTGTTTGAATACGATTGTATCAACACTTGCCTCTGTTGTCTTGTCTTGCCTTGTTCTTCTTTTGGAAAATAGGGAGGAGAACCTATTTATACAAGTCTTTAAGCCTAACCCTCGTATCTCGTGGGAAGTGGATAAAGCGGAGTGATGGAGTAGTGGAGTCGTGTGTTGGTGTCACACGACCAGTCTTGCCCACTTCTCCCATCATCACTAGCCGTCCATGATTTCCTGACACGTTCTTGTGATGGCGACGTGTGCGGCCGCACGCTGTAAACCGCCGAGACCAATACCCCGCATGTGTATCCCCAGGTTTGTGACATGATTGATATCTCGAGTGTGTGGATCGTGGGACCTACGTAAAGTAGCATATAATGCTAGATTAAATAACTAAGTTATTTAGGAAGTCGATACTTGTGAAGTATCGTGTGTATTCTATGCGAGTCTTGCATCGAGTATATTCAAACGTGCATGAAGCATCGCTGTTTGAGCGTCTCAAAATAGCCTCATGTCCAAATTACTTCATGTGACGGTTTGGAGGTTACGTAAGCAAGTCCTCCCTTGGCCGAGCACATGGTGTGGTAGAGTGATGGGTGATGATCACCATGACGCCTCACTGACCAATTAACTCCTGACCAGGGCTGTATAACCAATCCGGTGAAGTTGGACGGACGAGATGATCTTTGAGACACTCATCTGCGACCGTTAGTGGAATTATGGTTTTGGAAGAGGTGCGCACGCACCACTTTTCAGCTTGGTCGAATCCAAGCTTGGGACACGATTTTGGCATGGCCGATCGGGCATGCGTGTAGACGGCATGCCGGTATACATGCACATACCTCATTGTCCCGTGAAAGTGTGATATGGACCGATCAATTTGTCCGGCAAAGAGGAGCGGTCAGGATTGATTTACTGACGAAGTTTGGTGCCGCAAATGCCGCGCGTCATGCCTTCTTCGGTGCGTTTGGGACGACCAAGCTTGGTCGGTCCCGCGATTGGTTCGACATGTAGGTGGCAGGCTGGTGTACATGCCTATACCTTACTTTCCCATAGGAACGTGATCTAAGCCACCACCCGTCCGGCGAATTTAAGTGGTCGAGATCGGCCATATTGGGAAGTGTGACCACGCTAGTTTGGGCGTGCAAATTGGAACGACCATGCATGGTATGCCTTGGCTGATCGGGTATGGAGATAGATGGGTCCACGGTGATCATGTTGATGCTCACCGGACCTGCTCAGTCGACTCTTAAACCCTCCATTCGATCGGGGAAAACGGACGTTTTGCGATCAATGCAATCCCTAATTAGGGTTTTGCCGGCCGTGCGGCGTGCCCACTTTGGGCGCACGATCTGGAACGACCAGCCATGGTTGATCCTGACCGATCGGTCGTGTGTGTAGGCGGGCTTACATTGAGCGCGTTGACATGCTATGGGCCCTTTGGATCTATATCTACACCCTCCATCTATGCCTGCGAAGATGGATGGTTGAGACAGTTTTGCGACACCTGTAATGTGCCGCAAACCCTAATTTAGGGTTTTTCATCCATACTGCTTTGGCTTGGACGGTTCGTCAAGCTATGCCACCCTTTTGGGGAGGTCGACCATGCGGAGCCCGCGTTGGGTCGGTAGTGAATATTCCAATACATGCTTGGGGTCATGGATTCGATCTAAGCCATCCAATCATGCTGGTGAAGTTGGATGGTCGTGATCGTTTCTGAGACTGATATGGACAGTCCAGATTCAAATATGCTCAATCGGGCTAGTATAACATACCGAGAGATGTATGCTCAATCGGGCTAGTATAACACACCGAGAGTTGCGGCTGTGCGGGTATTTCGTACATGCTTCATTATTTATGCTTGGAGGTTCGTGTTGCTCTGCTGAGAACAACACTCGCCGTCATGCCGCACCGATAATGAGTACAGAAATACAAGGCTGGTCATGCATTAATTAATAATCAGAAATTCACAGGTATATGGGATTGTTGCCATATTATCCAACCCGGATGAATTTCGTGTATTTAATTCACAATCATCGGGATTGTTGCCACATGCTCCTTTCTAGGTGAATTAGTAAAGTGAAGAAGTAGTCATCACTTATTAATGGCTTTATCTTTTGCAAGATGTTAGCGCATAATTTTGGCTTTTACAATTTCAAATTTTAAATGAAAATCCACCATCAACATTAAGTCCCTTGCTCTAGCGCATAATGGTTACGCTATTGTGGGGTAGGCATAAGATGGTGACAAGTTTGTATACGAAATGACCAAGCTAAAGTGAATATACATTTACCGCATAGGTCGACATCGTCAGTGTTGTCCCAGGCGGTCGGTCCCGATTAGGATGGTGAAGGAAGCGGGACTTGATCGGGCGAGTCGCTTTGGTTTCTCCGTACGTATCCGCATGAGCTTGGCCCGTTTCTTGGACTAGGTGCACTCCCTTCGTTACACGGCAGCCTTTCCTCGGATATATCCGATGAGCATCGTTGATCGCTATCTCGAATCGGTAGCGTTTATAGGTGGCAAGTAAAAACTCATTTTCTCCTGGGATTCTGTTGACTTGCTAGATTATAAAGAAAAATTCTAAGGATTCTTCTCATCACATAGTCGTTCCTTCTATATCTCAGGTATTTCTCCGTACTTATCCGATCTTCTGATTGACTGATGATGATACATACATTTTTGTGTGCTCATAACATCTTTTTCTTTGCAGCTTATCATGGAAGCAAAGGGGCGATAATCATTCTCAGAACTTCTCCGTAAAAGTTTCGAAGTTGACAAACCCGAAACTAATGCGCACGAAGAGGTAATGGATAAAATTGACCTCCCACTTCGCGAAGTCGGTCGTGCTATATAGGGGATGTCCATTCTGCACATGCGTATTACCAGGGGACGCATATGTGCCCTTTCAGCTGCGATCGACATGGAAGAGCGGTGGAGGCATGAGGAAGCGTTGCGAGCACCACTAAGCGCAAGGGCAGAGAGATTTGCAGCGCGGTTAAAGAGGCGGAGGGTGGAGCATAAACGGCATCCGGATGAAGATAGGCGTGATTATCCAATACAGGACGGTGTGATAATTATTGACTCTGACACAGACGGACTTGAGTGTTCAAAAGCAGTCAACGCAACCCCTAATGTTGTTGTGGCCTTTGAGGAAGAATTGGAAGCTGCTCCTGCCGATGATGTTAGGACGGAGAGTGTTGCTTTGCGAAACATCCGACGGAAGCCGAGGCTCCGAAGGGAGAAGCGGCAGCGACATGGCGTTGAAGCAGGACCTAGCAGTGGTGCAGGCGTGGTCGATCTTCTTGACGGCTTAACCTCTTTGCTTCTTTTTCTCTTTTCAAGTGTATTCCCGTAATTCTTGAACATCTTTCTTGTACTCAGTGGCGGCTGAGTTCAAGATCTTTTCTTCTGTTTGCTTACTTTGAATAAAGGTTTATGTCATAACCCCTCGTTATGATTGCATCTGTATGTGCTCCTGACGTGAGATCTCCTTGATCTTGCTGGGGTAAATGGCTCAAATCATCTTCCTTTTGTGCACACATTCTATTTCCTTCTTCTCGTGAGATGTTTGCTTAGGGTTTCCTTCCTTGCTCTAGTGGGTTGATTTAGGCTGACTCACGACTTTGTGTTTTTAGGGGTAAATAGGTTCTCAGATGGAAATAATGCTTCAATTAAATTGAAAATTAAAAATTGAAACCCTAACTATGAATGAAAGTATTGCAATCATTTTCCGGAGGAATTACAAATATGACGTGAAATTGTAAAAGGAAACACGCTGGAGGAAGTAGCACAAATGTTTTAAAGTGTGGAGGACGCTGGAAAGTGGTAGCACGGCGTCTTAAGTACGGTAGGGCTGGAGCCATCACGAGTGAATTGTTACGCCATCTAGCTTGTCGAGCGTTGATGAGCTTGCGTGAGCACCTTAGGATGACATCTCTACTACCGTGTATGGTTCATCCTCCTTTTCGGTGGGTGAGTCGGTGGGTAGCCACTTTCACCGTAATGCTTCCAACCTTGAATGCGGTTGTCTTCGTCACTAGATCTCCAATTCCAAACGGGTTTGGACGCGTATATGTCCGGGACCTTGGACTTGTCGGACTCATCGTCTTTGATCGAGACAAATTTCTAGGTTCCTAATAAACTGTTTGAAGGGGCCATCCTCCCATTCACATCTCTTAGCCAGGGTTGGTTTGTTGGTTGGAGCCAGTCCCCAGGACTTATCAGAGTGAGGAGAAGTTGATTGTAAAAAAGGTTGCGCGATGAGACTTACTTGAGCCCGGAACCTTTTAACGTATGCTGACAAGATCTCTCCAGGAAGTTGTGTCACGTTTGCAAGTTGCAGGTGGCGCGGCAATAGGCAGTCATTAGGTCTAGACGGCATGCTGGAGATCCTTTCGGGTATCGGAGCCGGTAGAGGACAGACTCTAGTGTTTCCTTGTCGTCGTGTATCCAAGAGCGCCCTAGGATCATGTCGTAGTTCTGGATGTTCTCGACTATGTAGAACTTTGCTTGTGTCGAGGCATCACCCAATTTTACTTCAAGATCGATGTATCCATATGCATCTCTGGGTTCTCCTTCTGGAGTCTTAATCACAGTTGGGTTGCGAATAGCCTCCTATTTTGAAATCTTTGCTGCTTTTAAGGTCTGAAGGTGATGATGTTGAATTCAGAGGCCGTATCGATCAATGTGTTATCGAACTCGACATCCCTCAAATGAGAAACGGTTAAGAGTCCCCAATTTCCCTTGCTTGCATCTTCTAGCAAGGACTGAGGTTTCGAGACCGCTTCCTCTTCCGAGATACAAGCGCCCGCATAAGACAACGCGTTGAAGGGCGCAAATATGTCCCGACGTTGTGCTTTGGAGAGGTACAAGATCTCGCATAAATGTTCCATCATAGATTGTGCAGTCTTTGCGAACTAACCCCTGTAAATCATGCGGTTCTCGACAGAAAAGGATCTCAACGAACACCTTCGTTTCCCAAGCCGGAGTTCTCCCGTCTCTATCTTTTCTATGAAGATTTGTTTCATCCCGTTGCGAGTCTTTGGTTGGATGGTAAACGAACCTATGGTAGCGACAGGATTTGGGATCCGCTATATCTTTCTCAATTGGTGGACGTCTGATAGGAGGCAGCTTGATGGCATCGTCTTGAATCCATGCTTCCAAGAGTCCTATTACTTCACTCATGGGGAAAGTAAAGCCTGCATCTTCGGTGTCTTGTGCGGGAGCTTTGTCCGCTCCCTTCCGACGAAGTCGTGTGTGCCGGGGATGCCCGCTTGGTTTGTTGTTCTGTTGCTGATGCTTTCCTTTTTTCTCCTCTGCACACCACACTCACAGAAGGACCAGTGTTGTATTGCTTGTTCGTGAGACGCCTGCTTCCTCGACTTTCACGTAAATCTTCACTTCGAACAACTCTGGTTCTCTCTAGCAATGTTGGTGCAGTTGTGGCTGAACGTTTAGAAGCTTCATGGAGTTCGGAGAACGTTTGAAAGCCCAGATTCTTTAATAAAGCGCGGTATATGGGTATCATCCCATTAATGCACAGCTCCACCAATTGTCGTTCGGTGACATTCGGGTCGTGACAATCTAGTGCTTGGTTTCGAACCTCTTAACGAAGTTGTTAGGATGCTCGTTGTTCCGCTGAAGAATTCTTCCTGTGTCCGAAAAGGTGATGCTGTTTCAGACACGAAGAAGTACTTTCAGTGAAAGCACCGACCATCTCGCTCCAATTGGATATGTTGTTAGGCGCGATATTGTTGTACCGGTATACGCCCTTCCGTAAGTGACTTTGAGAATTCTTTTAGGCGGAGAACATGATTGTATTCATGCTCTCCCAAGGATTCCAAGAATCGAGAGACGCGTTCACGAGCATTACCCCGTGCCATCGTAGAGGGAACGGGAAGAGGTGTAACCTCTTGGAAGAGGAATTCGTTGCACAACTTGAGGGTACGGGCGATCTTTGGGTGTACATCCTGTTCGGTCTCCTTTGCCTCGGTTTTGGAGAAGTCGTTCTAGGTCCTCACGTGTGATGAAGTCGGACGGCTGGTCCCTTTCTCTTGGACGTTCAGGAGCAACGCGAGTTTCTTCATCCATGTGGGCCGGGATGGAAACGCTTCCCCGGGTTGTCGTGAATTTTGTGGTAATCGTTCGGTTTAAAGTTTTGAGGAAAGTGAGTACCTCTTTTTCCGAAAGTTGCGGCCATATCCGTTTGAGTCTTAGCAATAACTTCCTCGCTTCTCCATCAAGTCTGCAATGGTAATGGATGGTGGTCCTCCTCTCGTCCCTCCTGCTTCGTCCCGATGAAGGAGTGAAAGTTGTTGCTTTGGTGACCACCGGAGGCGCATTTGAGGAGATGCCGGATTCGCGGCTGCTCCGCTCTCGGTGATGGGAGGCGTTACACCTACCGGAATGTCTCCCCGCTCCGCTAGCGTTGGTGATATAAGTGACGGCTCCACGAGATATATCTGACCACGGTAGATCCACCGACGGTACATCGACACCGGAGTGTTATCCACACTAGCTCCATCGGAATTGATTGCTGATCCGCACCGAGTTCCACCATCTTGAAATGAATTATTGATTGAATTGGTTCTAAGATCTACCCTTTTTGAAATTGATAAAATTGAATCGAATTTCAAGAAATTGACTTTATAACCGAGAGATTAACCTCCCGCCGTGGTCGCCAATTGTTTATGGGTGAAAACTATTTCGCCGGTTTTGGTAATTTGGGGTGTGGATGAGAAATGAGTCTAAACCTTAAGCAAATGCACCGCACGGAGTGCTTGTAGATTCGAGAAATCAATATGTGCAAATCCGGCCTAAACCAAGAAATGGTCGTTCCGCATTTGTTTCGGTCACAAAGTGAAGGAGATGGGGTTGATCTTAGGAAGGTAAGCGAAGAAGGTGTTGATATTGTGAAGGTGTTGGCTATGTATGACTTGTATCATAAAGCTGAATGGCTTGGAGGATGTAAGCTATCAGTTCCGGTGTTTGAATACTATTGTATCAACACTTGCCTCTGTTGTCTTGTCTTGCCTTGTTCCTCTTTTGGAAAATAGGGAGGAGAACCTATTTATACAAGTCTTTAAGCCTAACCCTCGTATTTCGTGGGAAGTGGATAAAGCGGAGTGATGGAGTAGTGGAGTCGTGTGTTGGTGTCACACGACCAGTCTTGCCCACTTCTCCCATCATCACTAGCCGTCCATGACTTCCTGACACGTTCTTGTGATGGCGCGTTATGCGCTGCACGCTGTAAAATGCCAGACCAATACCCCAGTATGTATCCCCCAGTTTGTGACATGATTGATGTCTCGAGTGTGTGGATCGTGGGACCCACAGAAAGTAGCATGTAATGCTAGACTAAATAACTAAGTTATTTAGGAAGTCGATACTTGTGAAGTATCGTGTGTATTCTATGTGCACGTGCGCATCGAGTATATTCGGCGTGCATGAAGCATCGCTTGTTTGAGCGTCTCAAAATAGCCTCATGTCCAAATTTACTTCATGTGACGGTTTGGAGGTTGCGTAAGCAAGTCCTCCCTGGCCGACCACATGGTGTGGTAGAGTTACGGTGATGATCACCATGACGCCTCACCGACCAATTAACTCTCCCGACCGGGGTATAACCAAGCCGAAGTTGGACGGACGAGATGATCTTTGAGACACTCATCTGCGACCGTTAGTGGAATTAGGGTTTTGGAAGAGGTGCGCACGCACCACTTTTCACTTGGTCGAATCTAAGCTCGGGACACGATTTTGGCATGGCCGATCGGAATGCGTGTAGACGGCATGCCGTATACATGCACATACCTCATTGTCCCGTGAAAGTGTGATCTGACCGCTCAATTTGTCCTAAGCAAAGAGGAGCGGGGCAAGATTGATTTACTGACGAAGTTTGGTGCCGCAAATGCCGCGTCATGCCTTCTTCAGTGCGCGTTCGGGACGACCAAGCTTGGTCGGCCCCGGTGATTGGTTCAAGATGTAGGTGGCGGGCTGGTGTACATGCCTATACCTTACTTTCCCATAGAACGTGATCTAAGCCACCCACCTCGTCCGGCGAAGTTAAGTGGTCGAGATCGATTGCGATTGGAAAGTGTGACCACGCTAGTTTGGGCGTGCAGTGGAAACGACCGTGCATGGTATGCCTTGGCCGATCGGGTATGGAGATAGATGGGTCCACGATGATCATGTTGATGGTCACCGGTCCTACTCAGTCGACTCCTAAACCCTCCATTCGATCATGAGAAAACGGACGTTTGCGATCAATGCAATCCCTAATTAGGGTTTTGTCGGCGTGTCGGCGTGCCCACTTTGGGCGCACGATCCGGAACGACCAGCCATGGTTGATCCCGACCGATCGGTCATGTGTGTAGGCGGGCTTACGGTGAGCGCGTTGACATTCTATGGGCCCTTTGGATCTATATCTACACCCTCCATCTAAACCTGCGAAGATGGATGGTTGAGACTAATTTTGCGACACTCCTGCAATGTGCCGCAAACCCTAATTTAGGGTTTTTCGTCCATACGTTTGGCTTGGACGGTTCGGCAAGCTATGCCACCCTTTGGGGGAGGCCGACATGCGGGGGGCCCGTGTTGGGTCGGTAGTGAATATTCCAATACCGCTTGGGGTCATGGATTCGATCTAAGCCATCCAATCATGCCGTGAAGTTGGATTTCACGGGTGTCTGGGATTAGTTGCCTACGTGCTCCGACACGGATGAATTTCGTGTATTTAATTCGAGATACAGAGATTGTTGCCTACATGCTCCTTTCTGGGTGAATTAGTAAAGTGAAGCAATGTCCTTCCACCCCTATTAATAGCTTTATCTTTACCGCGATGATTGTTAGCTGTAATATTAGCTTTTAAAATTTGTAGCCTTAAATGAAAATCCACCAAAAATCAAACAACGATTAAGATTATTGTGAGGTGATTGAGTATTGCTAGGGTACTATTCTTCGCGGAATACGCAAATTACAGCCTATATCAATTGGTTCATGTTAAGCGCCAGATTTATCGAAAGGCGGAACAAAACTCATGGGCCATTTACGTGGGAGACGGTTTATCTATTCGATAGACACTGCGTAGCGAGGCAGATTTGCTTATCAAGTCTGCGACTTTGGGTCATAGAAACTCTCTGGTTGTTGGGTGAGAGATCAGCTTAGGGAATCAAGTG